>NW_006533537.1:217168-230116 GCF_000186305.1 Python bivittatus | reverse complement strand
TCCCCCCCCCCCCCCATCCTCTGCACCCTCCATGCCTGTTACCTGTCAGCTGGGCTGATTTTGAATGTGTCTTTAGTACTCTTTTAGAGAAACAGTATAACTATGTTCAGAAATAATCTGATTGGTGGGCTATAGACATGGAGGAGAGGATGCGCTAAGCAGGAACATCAGAAGGACTTCCTCCCACTTTACTGCATGCTGTTCCTTCATGCCTGCCACCTCTAGCCAGGTAACTTGACAGATGGCTAAACTCGCCCATCCACCTCACATTAGGAAAAGTGATTGGTGATTGTTTTTCTATTGACAAGTGGGTGGAGGGGAAGGGAAGCTGGGGGAATTGCCAATCCCTTTTCGTAACTTGGCCTGCTATAAATAAACAACGATATCAATCCAGCTTTGAAAAAAAGCCTTAAGAAAGAACTCTGTCTTGGAGTACTCTATTTTACTAGTAACTAGTAAGTATTAAATAATCTTTCCCCAAATCCTGTCATTCTCTGGAATGTCATTAAGCCAGTCCTTGAGCTGTATATCTAAGAAGCTTCTGTATAATCATTTCCTTTTTTCACAGTTAAATCAACTGTTAGAAAGAGGTTGTCCTCTCAAGAGAATCTTTGAGCCTTGTGTTATTTTTGTATTTCTCATCTGTATTCCTCTGTTTTGACACATTTTGTTGCGTCACTTTTCTTTTACACAGAACAACCATCTTGCATACACTTGCACTGTGTCTACTGTCTAAGAAATCATTCAGGCCATTTAGAAAAGCATCAGCTCTTACATAAATGTTTCCTGTAAAACTAAGTTTAAAGGGTAGGAAAGGAAAATGAAATTAATTAATTAGTTGGGCCCAGTCTTTACTCTTCATTCCAGGAAAGTATGTGTGTGCATGTTCATGTACGTGTGTGTATGTACACATTTTTGAGCTTTATTTTCATACTCAGTTGAAGGACAACTGAGGAACAGGTAGAGTATGAACTTCCCCCAGGGCACCTGGCAGTTGCCAAACCTTTGGCACTGAAGTTGCCACCAATGTTTTAAGAACTGCTGAAGTCTCCTCCAGAGTCTGGTGTCATTCCGGCTTCAGGGATCTGAGGGAATTTCCACACCAGGTCTTTGCAGCACTCTGGAATCAGTTCTGGACCAGTCTCTTCATGTTCCATCATCTGGGTTCAGCAGCTGAGTTGAATGACCCTTTCACCTGAAACAATTTAAGCTCTGCAAAACTGGTGGGCACAACATTTTGTCACTGGCAGCAACTCTTGTCTCCTTCCACATCCCAATGTCAGCTTTAGTACCCTTTCCCCGCCATGGTATCCACCCCATTTTATGTTTGCCTGTAGTCCAAATAAATGCCCAGCACACATACGAAGAACATGAATGTGTAGGAATGTGTAGGAATGACAGCAACATATTTGCTTTCCTTTTGGGCTCAGATGAGGAAAATGGGAATGGTGGTAGTTTAAGCTGGGCACCATTTTTTTTATTTATATACAAACGTGTATTCTGCCTGATGATGATTATATGCCATCAAGTTGTGGTTGAGTCTTAGTGATCACACGGGTAGATTTTCTCCATGACAATCTGGTCTTCAGGTCTTCCAACAGTGCACCCATCGCAACTGTAACCCAGTCTATCCACTAGGCTGAATTTATTATTACTTATCACTTTCTGCCTGCCTTAGAATAATAATTATTGCAATGTTGGTACTCTGCTATGGGTCAGCTGGTCCTTTCAGCATTTAGAATATGGAAAAACAGCAGTGGTGTGGAAATCCTTAGACTTCTGCCATACAGCAGCCTGAAGTAATAAGAAGCTGTGGGGCCAGAGAATATCCTCCCCTTCTCTTATGGTTCTGAAATGTACCTTAGACAAAGCAGAAGAACAGAAACACCTTCAGGCTGGGTGAGATGCCTTCTTCAAGTAGCCAGTGTTAAGGATGGTGTCTTATGTCCACAGCTAAGCTGAAATATGGTATCAGATAAGTTACCTTGTTGTCTGAAGCACCTGTAGGCAATAGGTTTGCTTTTACTTAATTCATTAGTAGAAAAATCTCACTAAGGCATGTGATCAGATTAGTTTTACACCAGTGATTCAATTTGTTTCATCCGTTGTATGACAATAAAAACACCTAATTCTATAATGCCACCTCCTAAAGGAAAGGCAGAATATACTTCTCACAAGCAAACAAAACACACTTCTCTCCATTTATAAGCTTTTAGAAAGAAATGGAACCATATTTTTGTGGTGTTTGTCTAATAGAATAGATCAACAGAAGGCCACAAATCATGCAGCCATTTAAAAACATTTCTTTTAGGGTTGTTGCTTTCTTCCTTTGTTAAATGATTTCTGTAACTTCCTGAGAATTCTAACTTGCTTGGATAGCTATTATGGGTTTGTAGTCAACTCCAATAAAATATGTTTAAAAATGCAAATGCCTGGAAATTACTACAGTGACAGAGAATGATCAGTTGTGAAGATGCGGCCACCATGCATTATATACTGTATAAAATAAATAACTCTATTCAGGGTCAAAACTTAGATGTTTCTGATTCCTCTACCTGGATTCCACATGCTTCCAATAACGTCAAGGGGAGATAATCATCAGCATTATCTGAATATGTTTGCTATAATTCAGAGTTCCAGACAGATAAAGATGAGAAAATATTACAGATTTGCCTAAGCATGTGTCTTCTCTTGCTTCCAGTCATAGTTGAGTATATTTAACCTCAAACCTTGGTCAGATGTGTAATATAAACAAGACAATTGCTCACATGTAATAGGGATAAGGCCCAATTAGGTGGCACCACTTAACCAACATTTGCTGATCTTCAAAACATCAATGGGGGTTAAAATTAGTACCTGAATGGGAGACCTCCAGGGAATACCAGGGCTGAAGCTAGTGAGGGGGGAACTAGGACTGCTCAGTCCAGACATAAATGCGTAAACATCGAGCAGGTATCTCCCAATCTCAAGGCTGGGAAAACAGTATCCAAAAGTCCATTTACTCAAAAGAATAAGAAGAAAACTCTTAAGATTTAAACCCTGGGGCTGACGTACTTACATACATACATAGGGCTTAATTTCTATGTTCTTCATTAGACAAATCTTCTGCATATCTATCTATCTATCTATCTATCTATCTATCTATCTATCTATCTATCTATCTATCTTACTTCTTGTCTGTAATAAAGCAACTTATCTGACAGGGTCTAGTCTGTGAAAGTTCTGCTGTTGTCTAGTTTCTACATGTGAATTTCTGGAGGGCAGAGTTTTATAGCTGTGGCTGGCCAAAAGCCTGACAGCAGGCTAGATTGAAAACATTATGGGCGGGGGGAGTCTGGAACAAGGCAATGGTAAGCACTTTTTGTCAAGCATGTCTTCATGTTCATGTGGTCCTCAGGAAGTGAGCTCAACCCATGATAAAATTTACTTTTTTGAAAAATAAGGAATGAATTCTAGTTTGGTATCCTGATATGAAGATTCCACCTGTTTAGTCTTCACTTTTGTCTCATTGTCCGTCATGATCTGGAGTTCTAGTCATTCTTATTTGAACCTAAGAAGACCCTCCAGATAAAGTAACTTTTCTAATAGTATAGAAAGTCTTGCACATTCAAGCAGATGCAACCAGGATTTCCACATTAGACTTGTTCCTAGACAGCAGCCATTCACTGAAACTGCAGATCCAGGTGGTGATGGCTACATGCGGTTAAGCTAACATTCACTGTGAGATTCTAGTTTAGTTGGTTACCCAGATGAGGCCTATGAGAAAGGAAAATGATTCTGTGTACAATGATATTTTTTCTTTCATCAGAAGGTTCTCATAATCCTCATAAGTTAAAGAATGGAATGTCATATGACAATATCAAAATTGCATTAAAAGAAGTGCTTCCAACTTTGATATACCTGGATTACATAAAATATTTCAGGAATATTCGAGAATTAAATATTAGAGCTTCCATCTCATCCCCCCTCCCAATTTCCTAATGTAAAAAGGGCCCTAATCACTAAAGAATTTCCCCAAATATTTGTTTTAGCCAACAGCTGTTTCAAAATACTATTACAAAATATTTGGTGACTTCTTCTAAACCAGCAAGTCCTCAGTCTAAAGCTTCAGGTGGAGATAAAATAAGAATTGTGATGTTTGGATGCTCTGCATTTCATTCCAGATGGTGGGAAGGAGCTAGAAGGTAAACGACAAGAAAAGGCCTTAAATATATAGCAGTGCATGAGAAAATGTATGAGGCATTAAAGCAAAGGAATGCTATTTTTCACTGCTGAAATGAACGCACCATGTCATCCAATGTTACTTTATAATGTTTATAAACTGGGGGGATTATTTTAGGCTGATGGTATTTGGGGACACTAATCACATTTTACCAATTGTGCTGTTTCTGTGGAAACTGTCAAAATATTGGCTTTAGGCAGAGATGATGTAAATATTTTGAATGTTTTCTGCTGTGTTAAAAAAATGGGAAGTCTGTGAGTGGCAATATTAAGTGTGCTAGAAATGATCAGGAAACCAAAAACAGCCATGACCACAAAACCCACCACCTTTGTTACCCTAAATAAAGTTGTCATCTCTTACCAAGTGGTCCCTGGGAGCTGCTTGACTAACGGATGGTCGAGGGGATGCTAAAGGAGGGACATTCTCAGTGCTCCTTGGAGTCCCTTTTCTGTGCTTCTGGCCTGTCAGTTGGAGTATCTATGAGCATTGAACACATATTCAAAAATGACCAGGCTTACAATAGGGCGAAAGATGCAAGGTGAAGCACCAAGTTACTCTTCAATGATCAGAATTAGGTACTGAAAAGCGAAATGCATCCTATCTACTAAGGATGCAAAACCTGAATATCAGCTTCTGCCAGGTTGATCATCCTATAGCCATCAGCCATAAAATGTCACCCAGCATGCTCCAATGGCTAGTAAATTATTTAATCATCTTTCAGGAAAATAATTCTGCAACTCTAGAAACATGGTCACCACACAATCACGTACAGCGTAGTGCAGTACCTGAGATTTCCTCAGTCTCCTGAAATGGATGCAATTGATTTCCAAGAATAACTCTTCATATATAATGCATAATAAAAACGTTGATATCAGGGGGAAAAGAAAAAGAAAAATGGGTCACAATCCATACAGGAAAGTGCACAATAATTAAAAAAGAAACCTAAAAGATAATAACAATATTATTACAATGAAGTCACTATCACCATGTTTTCACTGCAACCAGACAGTATTTGGCTAGGCTCCTTGTTGTATTTTGATTGGTACCTAATTAACACATCATGCCTTGAATTTTTCGTATTATTAATATTTCAGTCTCCCTCATAAGCAGTACTACCACTTATATGAATCTCAGTGGTTATTAGAATTATGAAATATTGGTATCCCATAACTCTGAAAGAACAGGTTCTGTTTTACTCAATGGAGTATTGTTTTTCTTCTAAATACTTGCAGGCCAAACTGTTGTTAGCTGCGACAGGTTCCATATTAGTATCTTGCATATCCATTGCTATGAGCCACGACATCAGGATGCCTCTGAAGGCCAGGCAAGGATTGTTTGTTTCCTTCATGACCTCCTTGTGAGTCCTCTAGACAGCCAACCAATAACAAACTGAATGGTGAAGCTTCCTTCAAGTTGAATGTGATTCCTGGGTGCATCTACACAGTTCTCTTTGCAAGCAATGGAAGTACCTTCTCCCAGGGTTTTCAACTTCCCGGTCCAACCTACAGTTGTCTCCCTTCCTTGATTTTTTGACAAGGCTGCCAATGAACCAGTGTTATGTTTGCCTGACCCTGATTGGCCTTAAAACAGAATGCAAGATTTCATAACTCCTGTAGCCCAATCCAGTAAGGGTTTCCCCCCCCTTCTTTTCTTCTCCCTAGCAATTAAGAAAAAGCTGCATGCCTTCCAGATCTAAGCTAATGCTAATCTTCATTGTCCTATTAAAGTTATTGGCACTGTGGCTTGGCCCAATGGCCAAAACTTTGTTTGTATAGTAGTTGTAAACGCTAGCTTTGAATTACCTTATGTACATATCAGTGGGCAAAATGCCATGTGGTTTCAAATCTATTCCTTATTACAGCCTGAGAATGAAACTGTTGCTGTCTTGGTTGGTGACCCACAAGCCTCTGAAATAGAAAGGTGTGATTTATGCTCTGCTATGTCAAAATTGCTGGCTACTGTTAAGAAAGGAGCTGGTGACAGCTCCTGTGAAAAGAGATAATCACAAAACTAGTATCTCTGAATTACACTGAATTTTGAATGTCCAGAAAAGATGTGCTCCCTATAACTTAAACTATCCTTCTACTATCCTATTTTTTTGTGACAGCTATTCGCCTCAGCTTTCCTCAGGTGATTTCCTTTCCTTAAACATTCGATTGCTTCCCTCTGTAGCATGGAATTATTTTGCCTTTTACTCGTTTTTTGGTATGTAATAGTAACAATTATTATAATTATAGAGTTAGGTACCATTGAGAAAAGTCCAATTCTTAATGACAAATATTGGCCATCTTATTTTGGCTGCTTTAAAAAGTAACTTGCAGTTCTTCCAAGGACACTCCAATAAACTTGGTATTGCTTGTCTGCTTTTTTGCTGTCTTCCCTTCTACTTCCTCCAACCTTTGCCAAGTATATTTATATTTCTAGAAGCCCATCCGCCTGAAAATACAGTATGTGAATGCTGATCATCACCTCCGAGGAGCAATTAATAACTTGACTGAGAGTGTTTTGGAAAGCCCACACTGGACATTTCTGCTTGCTCAGGCAAATTGCGAGCTGGAGGACAATCACTTTGCCATATCAGCGCACATGGAAATAGCAAGTTCTTTCAAAGACAAGGGTTGATCCGGGACTGGGCTGCTCTGCTAATGGCTGGGATGATCTGAAGGGATATAACGAACTGGTATCAAGAAACTCTTCCTGGTGCCATTTGTAATGCCATGCTAATCAACATTCTTTGGTGCTGAACACACATGAATTATTCTCTCTCTTTCACCCACTCGCACGCATGCACACGGAATTAGTTTCTAAAGGATGCTTTAGATTTAGTTATCTCCTTAAAGCAGCGCAAAACAGTTTATAAAAGAACAGCAAATGCAATTTAACCATCAGTAATAACATCATTTACATTAATAACAAAAGAAAAACCAGTGTGCCACTGTGGTGTAGCAGTTAAGATGTTTGATTACAGCTGGACAGACCCAGGTTAGAGTTTCCCTTCAGCCATGGGAACTGAGTTTTGGAGCAGTCACTTTTTCTTAGCCCAGCCTTCCTAGCATGGTCGTGGTGGGATAAAAGGAAGGAAAATACAAATCTAGTAGGCAAACAGCTAGAAATGAATAGAAATAAAACTGGGTTAATTTGAAAAGGAAAAGCAATCTTTTATTTTGTCTCAAACTGTTAATAGGTGGGATTATGTTGCACAAAACAATGTTTTATGCAACGTCTAATGTTCTCATCAGACTTTGACATTTTTCATGTCAATTCTGGAAGACAGGTGTTTATACTGGAAAAAAATATTTTATCTCAGAACTGAGATGACAAAGATCTGCTGCATATTTATATTCAAGGAGTGCACAGTTCATCTATGCAGAGATTCGCTGTGATCAGGACATCCTTGAAATCTGCAGGCTGATCCCACATTTGGTTCTGGACAGATTCTCCTTCTGCTTTACCACAATGCCAGCATGGCATTCTTTGGGATTATATATATAATATATATATATTTCTGTCTGTAAACAAACAATTAACCAAACACATAGGCAGAGAGACATACAAACGCATAGACAAGCAGCCATAGAGCTGTCAGCCAATTTTCTCTTCTACACTTCAGTTTAAAAGCTTGTCCTCATGCTCACATACTGTACATATACTTCCTTTTTTTTTTTTTTTTTTTTTGTAGAGATTCTGGTTAGAATAAATTTTGCACTGGGATTCTGTATTTCACTTTGCATAGGAAAGACTCAGTCTCAGTCTCTCTCTCTCTCTCTCTCTTAGTTACAACAGACAAAAACCACCTTCACTTGCTCTTAGATTGCTCACTGGCTGTTGTGATATTTCATGAATGGAGTGTTTATTTTTGTGCCAACTCAGCTAACAAGATCAACATCCATTTTAGCAAAGACATTTCCACAAGGTGTTTTAAAGACAAGGGAGAAGGAAGGAGCTTTTCCACTGACTGCTCTGCAGTTGCGCTCATTTGAAAACAACAGGTGAGAAGGCATTTTTGGTCAAGCCAAATGTAATGTTTACAATTACATGGCACTTGGAATTGGGGATACATTTGTGCACAGCCCTAGAAAAGACAGAGTAGCAAGGTTTCCCTGAGCAGGTACAGAGTGCACATAGATCATTATCTCTGTGGATGTGACAAAGCAATGGAGCTTGTATGACAATGGAAGAACTTAGTTTCCAGTTTTAGCCTTAGGACTCTTGGGACAGAGAAACTCTGCTAGGGTTTTCCATAGGGTTTTCCTGAAAGGTGTTAAGTATGTGCAGGATCCTGCAGACAGAAAATCAATGAAACATCCAATGATCTGTGGTCCTGTGTGGTTTTACAGTGCCAATGTTCTAGGACCATTTCCCCCTTCTCTGTATGCAGAGCTGGATGGATCAAAGCATTCTTGGCCGAGATGGTTCTCTCTCATGTTCAGCAGGCTCTTGGGAATCACACCAATGCTGATGATGTGACACCATCATCCATCACAACCGAGGGACCGTATTAAGTGAGCACAAGGCAGGCTCAAGGAAGGGGAATGGGGAGGCATGTTTCACTCCCTGGCATCACTACCCTGGCATGGATACTTCACTCTGTCTAAACCTAAGCTGGCTTCCAGTTTGCATAGGATATGACTTTGTCTAACACCCAAACAGAACACAGTCTGTTAGATTATCAGACACCGAGGAACAATCTGCATTTTTTGCTGCTAACAGATCTGGTAGAAGACGTCTGAAATTATGAAGTCTTCCTTGCACAACATTTTTATAATACAGAACTATTGCAGGCGCAGATTCAGCTGTCTACTGTGTAGAATAAGGATGGTACTCTCATTTGCAAAAGGAAGGCCTTGCTACGCTGATATGGGGGAGCAATGAATGTGTTTATGGTGGCTGGCAAGAGTGTTTACCATGAGACCAAGAATGCAAGTGCTTCCCAGCTATTTTTGCTTCATGTTGAGGGTTTTTTTGGCGGGGGGTGGGGGTGGAATTGCCCTTGAGATAAAGCTAGCTGTAAACCTGTACACATAAAGTACAGCTACTGAATGAAGTAATACGCGTAGCAGCATTGTACAAAGATTAACAACAAATTGCTTTGGGGTGTGCTTTTTTCAATGCTGAGCTTTCAAGGTTAGGTTTAGGCTTACTTGAGGAAATGCCTAGGAAATGCAACGCTATCAGTGTAGTGTTTATTCTTGTTTTCTCTTCCTGAATGTTGTTTATTCGTCTTCCCAGCCCTAGCAAAAGCAGGCAGAGAAGCCTAGCCTTTGCTAGGCTAATATGTACTCACTAATCAGAGTGCAAAGACATAAATAAATGCTGTAGGGATTGCTGTAAGGATTTCAAAACATTTTCAATTTAAAACAAAACAAAAACAAAATCATATCTTGCCCAATTTTTCTGAAGACTAGTTATATGTAACATTCATCATGGATTAGCATTCCATCTATCTCTATGGCCCTTGGGTGACAGAAAAGGGAACAAGGGACTTATTCCAAGTTCGAAGTGTTTACTATGATCAGAATGCTGTAATATTCCAAGTGTTGTTCCGCATGGAGCATTAAAAGTGTTTTGTCCTCTTTGATGCCGTCAACTTGGAGTATTCCAGCAAAACATTTTGAGTCAGGCAGTTTGTCCTGGGCTCAAACAAAGCACTCTTATCATTTTATGCCTGACTTATGTGGAATGAAATTGGTTTATTTCAGCCTTAACTAACAGAAAACAACATGGAAATAAGATAGAAATAATTTAAACAACAACCCACAACTAGCACAGGTATAATTTTCCTTGGTATCAGATAATTCGTAAACTATGCAACGTGTGGGAGGCCAGGGTGCAGAACATCTGAAGCTTGTAACTCAGGAAATCCGTAATTAAAATCTTGCTTCTGCCATGAATGAAGGTTAGCCTTAGTCAAAACACCCCTCTCTCAGCTATGGGCCTTCTTATCATCTATCTGCAACTCCTTAAAGCAGCTATCCCTTTTCCAAGAAGGAGAAGCAGCTGAAGAGGGGACTTGTATAATCTCAGGGAGAGGTATACCCTCAAGGTTCCTTTTTGAATTAAATCTAAAGCACTCCCTAGGGCTATTTGATAATGTATATAAAGAATATATTCAAGAAGCAAAAACTTTCCTTGTTTCCTAATGATTTCTTGGCTTGTATCATGAATGATTAGCCTCTCTTAAATAAACACCCATGCCAGTTGAAGGCAATGGGATTTGGAGTCTCGGCGTAATGGCCTGCTTCCAAGGGTGACCAGTTAGATGCATGTTCGGTCCATGAATCCAAATTAAAAAAAAAGGGTCTTTATCCTATCTGAATTTGTTAGTGGTATATTGTTTCAAGTAGAGGAGGTTCCAATCACCAGCAATTATCACTAACATCTATTGCTAGAGCATGGATAAACTTTATACAACATGAGCTACGTTAAAATATCTTTAACATGGACTCCATTTAACTGCAAAGTCAGACAACACACACAGGACAAGCCCTATCTGGGTATGACATAAATGAAATCAATGAATGCAAATTTTATCTAAGCCTTCCTAACACATATGCCCTTTTCTAATCAATGAACACCACAAGTTCTGCATCTCAAAAGAGGTGCCTGGCCCCCAAATGATTTCTCTCTAGAGTCTACCCAGCAACATAACGTAGATCGAGATACCAAACCGGCCATTAGTTTTGCGTCGCAACAGAAAACAGTGACTCACAGACAGGGGGAAACTAAATCATCACAGGGCAGAAGACACGGGAGAGATCCTGCATGCATTATGCACCATTTCGTATGCAGGGCTACTTCAGTGAAGTCAGTCCGCAGCCAGGTCACAGTTACCAAGTGTCTATGATCAGAAATTCCTTGTTGGTTAATAACCGCCACTTGTAAACATCTATACATTCCACTATTCCAAAACCTGCTATTATCACTGATGTGCCCAGATTACTCATATGACTATACATGGCCCACACAAGTTTTAAGAAAAGCTTGTAGGACTCTAGTCTGTAAGAAAGCAGTATATATTGATGGGACTGGCAAATCTGCTATTTTCTATAAATCATCATAACCTTTACGTCCTATTTTATTCCCCTTACGTATTCAAACCAGATACCTTGGAAGAAGGCAGTAACAAACTACTTTAGCACTGTTGTCCCAAAATCCTACGTTTTCTTTACACCAATTCAAGTGGATTAAGAAAACAAATTAGATTCTGTTTGTGGTATTTCTCATGCTTTAAAGTACTTTGACATGGAAGGAAATGAAACAGAGAGAGGTAATCAGGGCTCCAGAAAATGCTCACAAATTTTAGAAAATTATGAAAATAGAGAGTTTTTATTTTCAGACATATAAACAGTTTTGGTACAGTACAGACATATTGTCAGAGTTCAAGAAAAGTGTCCATTTTAAGCATAACACCCATATGCCTTGTTTTATACTGATAAAATTGATGCAGGCTCACGACACAATAGTTTTCCAACTCTTTTAATCAATATTAAAGGTGTGCATTGCTGATAACCTCTTTGCAGTTTAGCTGCAGAGAGAGGAAGGTATCGAAATGTCTAGGAAATATTGCACCAGTGTTAAGAAGGGTAGTTTTGGGTGTGATCCAGAACACTAAGTTAATGAAAAGGATGGGAGCCAGAAGTCAGTAATTAGCTGCTGAACGTTCACACGAGACCCAGAGAGCAGGAACAGTCAATAAATAACAGTCTCTGGAAAAGTATTCGCCCTCTTTCAGATTTTCTCATGTTTTTGCATATCTTCTCCATGGATTTATCTGAACTCAGGGGCATCTGCTGGGGATGGTGTGTGTGTCAAAAAAGTCAAGATAGCAGCTTAACTGCTCAGCTGAAGCTCTGGCCTCTTTTACATGTTCCTACTGATATGCAAGAGCATGAACAAACAACCCCCCGACCCCCACCGCCCCAAAACCCACAAACCAAAGTGATGGAAGGCTGCTTACAGATTCCTGAAACTAGGAATTCAAACTTCAGCTCATGGCTAGAAGGGCCTAAATTATTTTTAGCTGGAATGGATGGAGCTGGAGTCTTGTATAGTGAAGGGACGTTGACTTGACCCTCCTTCTAGAGGTATTGCACATACAGGGGAGCATATTCATGTCCACTATTTTCATGTAGCAGAATATCCTTTAACTGGCTTTTCAGCCTTTCTCTGTGACACTGCATTTAGACATACAGCCCTACGCATTCTTTCTTCCATGGAAGAAGCAACTAGTGGAATGTAGTATAACAACTTCCAAATAAATAAAGGATCACGTTGGTTGCATTTTGGGATACGCGGGGGTCAGAATTCCTCCATAGACTTGTGCCTCTTCTAAAGTAGCCACAGGGCATGGAGAACCCTTCAGAAAAATGCTCCATCAGCAAAAGGAGCTACAGCTGGACAGGAGATCTGCTAACATAACGCCCCCTCCCCTCGGTCCCATGCTCAATTGAATAGAAGTGTCTTTTCAATTGTTTCCAAGAAATATTGACCAAAACATTTTGTGATGACGAATCAACCACAACAGTAATTTTACTAGTTGTCTGTAGTGACGAAAAAGTGAACGTCTCACTTCTCAGCACAAGTTCACATTCCGATGGTCAGCTTCCAAGAAATTACATGAACGTTTTTACTGAACTAATAAAACATTCTCTCCGATTTACCGGTGCATTTTTTTCTCGCCAATTTCACACATGTACAAAAGAATGTGTATGCATTATACTTCAAAC
>NW_006533537.1:193949-208486 GCF_000186305.1 Python bivittatus | reverse complement strand
GATAGATGGATGGATGGATGGATGGATGGATGGATGGATGGATAGATAGATAGATAGATAGATAGATAGATAGATAGATAGATAGATAGATAGATAGATAGATAGATAGATAGATGGATGGATGGATGGATGGATGGATGGATGGATGGATAGATAGATAGATAGATAGATAGATAGATAGATAGATAGATAGATAGATAGATAGATAGATAGATAGATAGATGGATGGATGGATGGATGGATGGATGGATGGATGGATAGATAGATAGATAGATAGATAGATAGATAGATAGATAGATAGATAGATAGATAGATAGATAGATAGATAGATAGATGGATGGATGGATGGATGGATGGATGGATGGATGGATAGATAGATAGATAGATAGATAGATAGATAGATAGATAGATAGATAGATAGATAGATAGATAGATAGATAGATAGATAGATGTAAATCCACCCTGGCTAACTAGCAAAGGAAAACATCTCACTGAAAAGAAAAGCAGCTTCTTCCATTAATGAGAACAGTTATCACAAAAACATCAATATATAGTTAACATAAGGCTAGGCTAGATGTAATCTGGCTTGCCCATGCAGCTTATTAAGTAAAAATCAATTCCCCAAAGGCAAACTCCTTGACAAACATCATGTCTAGACTAGCTTTTGACAAACTGTTCACTGACAAACACATATCACTATAATAGCTGCCAGCCAAAAATACAATAATATCAAAATGTTGCAACTGTAAACAGATTGAGCGAAATCTATAAGAGTTATTGTTTGCAAACGGGCCCAGCTCAGACCTGGCTCCGATTAAGAATGGTGGAGAAGGAAAGCGACTCAACGTTGGCCTGTAAACAAGGGTCCAAAATAGTCCCAATGTCATGATGGTAAAAATCAGGTGTACTAAAGAAGAAACAGAGCATGTGTTTGCATGATTTTTACCTGCAATTTTCTCCATAATTAAATTAAAGCTTCTTAGCCTTGAGCAAGCTCGCATTCCTTTGCTCTGAGGTTGCAATTGGACCCCACAGATTTCCTGTGCCCTGAATTAACCTATTTTGGGGCTTATCCAATGCTCTGAAGCATACGCTAATCATCTAGAAAGGGAACATAGGCCACATTGTTGGGCAAAACTTTCATGGACCGTGGCTGTATGCCCACGAGGAAATGTCATTTCGTTTCATTTCGTTTTTTGGTTTTTGGTTTTGTACCTGTACCGGTTTTAATGTTACTTTGTTGATAATGTTGGGTTGTTTTAATATCTCCCTCATTCCTATTAGGATCAGTGTACAAAAATGTGATCAACCAAGCGACCTATTAGATCAGGTTTGGAGGACTTGGGAACCTGAAGAAAGTAACCAAAAATACAACTAACCAAGATTGACATACTCTCTGAATGCAACTGGCAGCTCTTTAGCTGACTTAGCTAAGTGTGTTGTGTGAACAACAAATTTTCTATACACTTTCTGACTCCTTGTCTCAACAGGGGTGGTGCTTGGTTGCTCCTGTGTCTCTTTTGGACCAGGATCCCCCTGCCAATAAATTGTGTGGTTCCAGAGAACCGTAGAAAGTGGCTTTCACTAGAGGTGATGCATCATCTCCCTTGAGTGTGGCTGAACTCCTAGTGTGGCTTCTTGGTGACCCTCCATTCAGGAACTCATGAGACCTGTTCTATGAAAAACGTGCAAGTTGTGACAACATGCAATACAAGAGTAGGGGTGGTAGAGAAGCATTATACCTGCATCATCGTCCAGTCAGACCCAATCTGCTTTCTCTATGGCTTCATTTATTGAATTAAGCAAAGACACTCTCAAGGCCATATCTGTGTGGTGCTGAACTGCACTTGAGCTGGAGATGATGTTTATTAGAAGTAAATCTTAGGAAGGAGCAGGAGAACTTAGTTCAGTGACAAGGGAAGAAAGACTTCACAGTATTTTTAGTACTTCAAGTAGCTGTTGCATGTTACTATAGCCTAGCAATGAACAACTTGTGACTCTCTAAATACTGCTTCCCTCAGTGCTGATCATGTTGGCTGAATGCTGTGGGTTGAGCGTCATCTGTAAGGCTGCAAGTTGTCTACCTCTATTGTGGAAGATCAGCTCAACTTCTGGCCTATCACCAACATTGCTTACCAGACATGCCAAGCAGAGTAATAGCAGCATGAAATATAAATGACCTAATTTTGTTTTCCATGGCTGTCAAGTATATTTTAGGATGCTGTTGTAGTTTAGTACAGTCTGAAGTTCAGTGGAAATGCTTATACCTTTCAGCACAGTACGCCTGGAAATTGTCAACCCATGTTAAACATTGTGAAAGGTCATCTCTGTCCGCTTTATGTTAATTTAACCCTGTTTATCACTAAAATATTAATGTGAAATTTCACCATGGATCTGGTCAGGAACATTTGCTATGTGGGGAGGTAGTTGGCAGGATGGTGCAAGAGGGTATTAGTATTTTGATCATTTAGGACCGATTGTGTGCATTGACATAATGTGAGCAGAAAAGGACATAGTTCATTTCTCTCCTTCCAAGAAAGGGGGACCAGGAAACCTTTATCATAAAGTATAACTAAGCCTTGGTAATGTGTGATGTTAGCACTTTTATGAAATTTTTTTAAAGTCTGATCAAAACCTTTCCATTACATTGGAGGGCAAATGTGTGCCAAATGAAAATGAGTTAATTCTGTAAGATTTCCGTTCTGCTCCTTATCAAGTTAATGGAGGGTGATGCTGCTTCTGTGAGACTGCTATTTTATATATGTACACATTGCCTGCACGTGTCAGAAGCTCATGAATATGGAAATGTTTGTGAATAAGGCTTTCATTGACATTAATCCCTGACTTTAGAGTTGCAATTGTAACCTCTGGAGGCAACAAATCAGATTTTCATGAACAGACTTTCATTAGCTATGAGATACTCAATTTTTAAAAAGTGCCTTTTGTTGGTTTTTAAACTCACACAGACATTCAATGTGACTGTTAGATCTTACTGGTGAACTAGCTAAAAAAAGCATTATTAAGAATGGACAACATTTAGAACAGTGGTTAAGTGCCTATCTAAGTTTAACCTTTGGTAACTGTGGATGGATGGACATTTCATATCAACCCTCTGACTGTCCTCCAGATGAGTGGACTTCAGCTCCAAGAATTGTCAACTGGGGAATTTGGGGAGATGGCCTAGAGAGCATCCAAGTTGGTGGAAGCTGCTCTACTAGGCTACCAAGTTGAGCTGGAGTCCTGTCAGCCCTCCGAGGTAGTCCAGACAAGAAGCACACCCAGAAGAACTAGCTGTACTTTATTGCAAAGTTACATTAACAGAATCTTGCAAGTCTGAGAGTACATTCTCTTACAGCCCAGCAAACTAGGGAGTGTCCCTGCTGAGATGTTTGTCATGCGCCCATTGCTTCTGCAGACTCAGCTGCCTCTTATCTGACTATTCAGCTGCGGCTCTTCCCTCCTCTCCCAAGGTCATTCCCACATACCATTACAACTCCTGATCTATCCCCACAAAGACAAATACATTAGGGCGTTGGAACGTGTTATTGGAATGTCCCAACAGAATGGCAGAAGGCAATGCACCCAGGCTGAAGCCCTGTGGAAATTTTATGACTGTAATACATACTCAGTCAAAAAACAATGGAGAGGTAGGAGGCTTCACACACCCACTGAAAAGACACCATGGACGGTGAGGCTGGGAATCAGAGTTGGGTTCATTTGAAGTTCTGTGTCCCAAATATAGGGCCGGCTCTAGACATTTTGGCGCTGTAGCCAAAGTCATATTCGGGCCTATGCACATGGGAACAATTCTATAAAATTGTATTTAATCCTCAAGTGGGCGCACTAGCACACGGAGTACACTGTTACCGCTTTTCCAGATATAACTTCGATAAGCTGATAATCACACGACTTGCTTGCCCAGTACCTTCCTATCAGATTTTTATCTTGCTTCAATAATACTATCAGCTGTAATAATAATTTCTTTTTTGAGACTTGCAACGCCTGGTTAATGTACTGTTCACTACCACTCAATTGACTTTGTGGGTGTTTTTGAAAAGTGTAGAAAGAAAAAGTTCTAAAGCAAGGAGGAAAGACGATCAGATTTTATGCTCGTGTATTTCGTAAGTCTTTTCAATTTTGGTGCCCCTTAAAATTTGGCGCCATAGGCGACTCCCTCCATTGCCTAGGCCTAGAATTGGCCCTGCCAAATACATGGCTTAAGGTTTTGGTTTTGCTTAGGTTCCAAGCCAAATGTGGGCATTGACACTCTGAGGAACCACTAGATGGCAGCAACGTCTGAGAGTTTTTTGTATGTCTTTAGCGCCATCTTGTGGTCAGTGCTTGCAGCCCTGATCTATTCCAAGCTCAGAGAAGATGGGCCATGCATTGCTAATTGCCAAGAAGCAAATGGGCTAAATTAAGTCCCCTTTTCCCTTCACAGGTGAATCAGAGAAGAAAATACTTGTAGTAATGATGTGTTTGTATTGCACAGTATATTAAGTACTGCCTATTCCTCCCCTCATGACTCTTCTACTACTTTTAGCCTCATGTGCGCGTACTTGAGATATTCTTCATTTGTTTGCGTTAATATGTAGGTTATATCAAAGTGTTTCTCTTCTCAGCCTATAGATCTTTACTCATAAGCATGTTATACCATTCAGTTATAACTAAAGGAGTGGCACTGGAAAAGAACCGTGGCTGAGTTTTGCAAATCTATCAGCAATCATTTGGTGGTGTAACTTGGGTGACAAACCCGGGAAGGAGCAAAACACATGCTAGAGATCCTAGGACAAAGAAAGGTTCTACATTCACCAATCCACCATGATCTCCCCTCCACACTACAAAATTAGAGTAGCCAAACCTAGACATCCTTGCTCAGCACAATCTCCTACTGATCAAAACATTTTCCTAATCAGTTACTAAATAAAATCAGCGTTGGGAGTTAGGCCAAATTGCTTATTTCATTTGAAAAAGTGACTGGGTTCCAAGATAATCTACGCAATTCTTCCAATGATTTGGGAGAGGACCACAGGTCTTTCTCATCTCTTTCCACAGACAGGATGAAAAAAGTGGACCTTGGCTCTGGTCCACCCCATTTTTGTGTTTAGTGACATCTCCCCACAGAGATGGGATCAGGGAACCATTCAGCTCCCACTTTCCCTGGGGGCCTGAGCTGAACTTGAGAAGATGTAATGATGCTAGCCAGAGTACATGAACACATAAAACAGTGTCCTATTAAATTAGGAGGTCTACTCTTGACCTGAACTGAAAGAGCCTCCCCCAAAGGTCTTTCCTATTTATTGATTTTTATTACTGTTTCAGTATACCCAAACCTTAACAGAAGTTTTCTAAGAGTTCCAAAAGAAGAGCAAAATAACAATGTATGTAGTAAAAAATACCTTATGCTATTACAACAAAGCCTTTTTTAACAGTTCCTAAGGGAACCGCTTTAGGGCTTTCTACATACAGAGTATATGTTATGCCATTAAGTTATGGTGCCTCCACACAAATAGCTAAACGAGGAGGTAAGCATGACTTCAGGGTGTTTTGATAGGAGTCAAGAAGTGCTATGTGGCCTGGCCTGACCTGACGTGACCTATGGGCTTGTGCAACCCTAACCCTAACCCTAACCCTGCAGTCCTTCAAAGAGTTATATGGAGATGTTCAAGTGAAGACTCTTTATTTGATATCCCTTGAGGCACCAGCCCTAAGACATTAACAGACAGATGTTTGGCACAGAGAAGAATCATATGTGCTTGATTCTTTTCATTTGAAGAAAGAAATTGGCAGAGTTAGCCTCACATGTTGCTCCTTGGAGCACCAGGTAAAACATCACTGGCACATCAGTTCCACTGACCTAAACTGCTAATTCAAGATTCGTGATAAAAACAGCATCCTGCTTCAACAGAAGCCACGAAGCACAAGTCATCATCACTTGGTTGTTGCTCTGCAACTGCTTCTGTCCTCATTGCTGCCCTGAGGCAGCCTCCTCACTATATCTCATAGCTTTATAAGGAGTCATATTTTACCAAAGCATGGTTATCTGAAAAGCTGAAATGAAGTCCTTAAGTGAATAAATTAATTTTCAGGCTACACTGAGATTATCGTTTGTCTGTGCATGTGTGAAATTCAAATATAGCCTCTATTTCTTTTATTTACTTGTTGGATATATAGCTTTTGTACCCCAAATGCTCAAGGAGACTTATGGAATCTACCTTCATTTTGTCCTAATTTGTGAATCAAGTTAGGGGGAGTGTGAGTAACAGGCCCAAATTTGCTCAGTGAGTTTCCATGGCTGATGGGAAATCTGGACCTGGGTCTCTTCAGTTTAACCCAGGACCCTGAGCCCTAAGACACCACACTGGCTCCATAGACTTTGACACTATGTTGCTGACTAGTTTGAATCTCTTAGACCCAAACTTCTCTGATATCATCTAAAAGTGAAGTTCAGAAGATTAAAAATAAGTCCACTTTTACACAATATTCTTATCCCAGTATAGTTCTGATGCTTCCAAGTAGATCTACTTCAGGAGAGAGGAAAAAAAAAAACTTTTCACTTATTTATTCTCTGATTGAAGATCGATAATTTTGCAGCTCCTACTGTGTTATAAAGCTTCAGTTATGATTCCCCCCAACTCTTTTGTGTTCTTCTGAGATCAATGCTCTATCAGTAAATTTGAGTAGAGAATATCTTCACCACCACTGTGGCGATGTAACCTCTCATCTTCATAATTCCCAGTGCACTGTGTTACTTGCTCTGAAGAATTAGGTAGTTTAAAATCAACATGCTACTACCAGTGAGCTTATTTTGAACTGTTTAGCATGATGCAATTATAATTCTCTAGGCTAAGGTTTCACTTGCATGTCATGTGATCAGACCCCAGCTACAGCTTGGCTAATTTTCTCTTGGTTGTCTAACCTAGTGCTTTATTGGATTTTCTTTCAATTTTCTTTCACATTTTTGAGATCCGTGAGTGGTAGAGGGGAAAAAAAAATACACTAAACCTTGAGATAGCAGAAGACATTTCAGAGAATTGGGCTTGGATAGCCTTGCTCATGAAATCTTTAAATAAAACTTCACTAACCAGGATCAGCTCATAAAAGCTTATGCCTTTTAATAAAACGTGTTAATCTGAAAAAGGTGCTACTAGTCTTCTGATTTTTTGCCACTATAGACCAACACAGCTCTCCTCCTATCTGATCAGTTTGTATTCTTTCTATGGAAATCAGGCATAGAAATGGTTATCTGGCCAGAAGGAAGTCAGAAGACTTATGAGATGAAGAAACTCAAGTATTAATTGATGTGTGTGTGTCTGTGTGTGTGTGTGTGTGTGAGAGAGAGATTTTAAGAATTAAAAATGGAGGGCATTTTAATTATTTTATTCGTAAAGTAAACAGTCCACACTCAAAATTTGCTTTTTCCCCACTCAGAAAATGCACATTTTTGTTCTCTTTGAAAATGGAACATTAATCTGCACATAAAGATACTTACGTCAGTGTCGTCCTTCTATCCTTCCTTTGAAAAAGGAGAAAAAGATGCTTGATTTGCATTTTAATGTGGATTTACTCAATTGGCAGTTCTTGAACATGCCATATATGTGAACTGAAACACCATTATCAATCTTTACACATCTCCAAATTTTGCAGTTCAGTGTTCCTATCAGAAGTATGCATCCCAACTGCATACAATAGAGGAAGTGTGTACAGAAACAGACACCTTAAGGGGAAGTACACCAAAAATGTGTGTGTATCTGTTTTAAAAAATAGAATTCCATGTTATTGTTTGAAACAGAAAAAAAATATAATTATGCATTTTACTACATTCTGTATTTGTAAATTATTTTTAAATGCATGCTAAACTGCGTATACTGGAGGTAGTTCACATACCCTGGAGTTTCAGAAGTCAATGCAAGAGAAACACAGATGTGCGTATGAGATATACTGCCAGCTACATATTATAAAAGATTAGAAAGCCATTTTTTCAGGGCAAACCGAAGAGCTGACTTTAAACACATAGCTTATTTGGGAGGATTGTCTACTAAGTAAACTGCCACAGCATGTATTGAAGAATTGAAGTCAAACGTAGCCAGTCTTCTCTAGGCCAGATTCAACCCCCACATTTATTTTCAGGTTCTTTAATAACTTTTATATTAAATCCAAGTCCCCTGTTGTAGTGTGGGTGTCTCCAAAAAGCTTCTGATTTATTGCTGAGGCCAGGAATCAGAGATGATGTCGATAATGTTGATATGATGCGTCTTCTAATTAATGCCATTCTGGTGGCGGCGGTGGTGGCAGCAACGCTTTGATTGGCAGGCAGCTGGAGAAAGGAGAAGGGGGCAAAGAAAGAATCTCTTCCTGCTTAGGCACAAATAAGCTGCTGTTTCAAGCATCAAATTGAACTCTTTTGTCTCCTTGGGTTATGCAATTTTTACCGAACTCTAGCTGAATGGAGAAAAATCTTTCTGTGTGCTCATTAGAAGTTGACAGCGACTTGATGGCGCATAATCAGTCAATCAAAGTAGCTGAATATCTCCCTCCTGCTATCTGCAGGATTGGTGGTGCCCAGTAGTACAGGAGACTAGCAAATCCTTCTTTGCCAAGCTTACATAGCAGGGGATTAAATGTAATACTTTCTACTTGTTGCTAGACTCTCTAACTGAAGACCCCTCGTGCTCTGCTGAAGCCATTCATGTGGATGTAAATTCAAGCATCATAAGAGATGCTTCAGGAAGCATCAACATCTATCCGTAATGTGAGGTGGCACTTGAAGATGCAGCGACACAAGGATTTTGGTTGTAAATGCTCTATCTATCTATCTACAGTATCTATCTATCTATCTATCTATCTATCTATCTATCTATCTATCTATCTATCTATCAATCAAATATATATAATTTATGCCTTAGGATTGAGCCTCCCTCCTTTTGGCCAGCTAGGTGGCTGTGACTTTGGCCGATTTTAGAAAGTTCCATAGGTTTAGACCTAGTTAGTAGTTGGATAAGAGACTACCAGGGCTCTGGACTAGACTGGAAGAAGACTGTGGCCAACCATGTTTGTATTTTGCATGAAGGTGTCTGTGAAAATACCACAAGTCAAACTTGACTCAAGGGAGACTTTACCTCCCCAAGTTAACCCCTACAGCCTCCTCCACACAATAACTTTTATGCAGTTATTCTTCTTCTGTGTATCCATTTTTTAACTTCTTCAGATCATTCATCTTGCCATGCTGTGTCTTCTTATTTTATGTAGCTATTACTTATATCTTCCAACTCCACCCCTCATTAATTACTTGGGCATTTTAGGAGCTCTGAGATGCCTGTCAGCAGGGCATCCATCATTCTGTTCATTCATCCATCTTTTGTGAAGAACTCATCTACGCTCCATTTCTCTTGCTTTCAAGCTTTTTTCCCCAAGATGTATATTTCCTTCCATCCAAACCTAGCCTTCCCATTACTATTAATAGTCATAATGCTTACCATGCATTTCAATAATTTTGTCTAAATCTGGAATATTGTACTTCCTATGTATTGATTCTAAAAATTCTATTAAAATTAAAATAATAATGAGCAGAGACATGCAGATTTATATGTACATTCTAAAGTAGACATTTCATTTTAATAAGTTTTCAGTGAGAAGGCAAAGAAAAAGATGAATGTGTTTAGAGTAAAATCTATCAAGCTTTTTGCTAGATCTAAAATTTCCAGTGAAAAATTATAATTAACAAGGTAAGTATTATATGTTGGTAATACTTGCCTGAAAACATTAATAAGAAAATATGCTCACAGTTCAGTTGCAATGTTCCTGCTGGTTTATTCCTCTTTTATAACCAGGAATCATGCAGAGTGTCATTTTATCTCTTGATTTAGATCACTCAGCAGGTGCGAAACAATTTCTCCATGGTTCATCCAGTCATTTACAAAAATAAATAACATAAAAATAATCTTTTTTTTAAAAAAAAAAACAGCACATTTTATTGTTGTTTTCTCAAAATGTATCCTTTTCCTCAGATCTTAATTTGAGAAAATTTCAGTTTTTTCCTTCTGTGGTTTGGGCGAGGTGGAAAACAATTGGCCTATCAAACATGGCTTGGTTTAAAATTCTAGGCAAAAGGAATTTAATGGAAATCCTGCTGCATGAACCGAACTTACAGCAGCCCCTGTAACCCTATCAGCTGTGGTAGCCTTCAAAATGTTTGGTGCCTACTTGTCGGTCACTGGATGTGTTTACAGGCTTTAGATGTTGGTTTTAACAAATGTTGCTTAACAATAAAAAGTTGGCTTTGCTTTTTTAATATCTTGTTTATTATCTTGTCATAATTAAGAGAGATTTCCACTCTCCTGCTTCTTTAGATGGAAACCCAACAGCTTCCAACATAGTTTAAAATGAAAATGTAATAATGATGTCAATTTGTAGTTGATATTGACAACAAAAGACCGGCTGATATGTTAGAGGAGAGGGTAGAAAACTTCATAGTAGAAAAACCAGCAGAATAAACATCCAGTACAAAAGGAAAGATATGGTGGTTTTAATTTGGCTCCCGAACAGATCCACCGTTGGGGTTCCTCTAGGAGTAGTTAAGTTAGATGTATTAAGAGACACGCAACAGCTCTTTATCACAACCACCGCATCCTACAACTTAAATCTTCAACCTGGATGGGCTGGAAGCAGAACACAGAGGTACAGCACATTATGCCGTGAGGAAGCTAACCAAGAGTCGGGTTTAGCATCACATGTGCATGTAGCTGCTAGGTTTTTAATTTATCTGTTTCAGGACATTGTGTAAAACAGATCCATGTGTTACTGTTCAGGGTACCATAAAAAGATGTCTAAAGTCAATAACTGACTGCATATGTAGAATCACTTTCTCTTAATCACCATCGTTCAATGATGGCATTTACAGTATATATTTAAAAGCTCTGCAGCCTCCCACTCAAAAATGCCCAACCTGCATGGTTGACAAAGTCTTTTAAAACAAATAAAATCTGCATCTCAACCCATTTGCATTCAGGAAGGAGGCAGAGTTGAAAATCTAGTGACGTCAGTGTAAAATTAACTTAAAATGTGCCTGAAACGAATATAAATCAGCTGCTAAGAGGATCATAAAAGGAATTGCCTCCACTGAAACCTGGACTAAATTAAATTGTGTTTACCTGTCACTGTGGGGTCCCATTTGGATCTTCTGCCTGAGGCACCAAAATGTTTTGGGCTATCTCTGAGCACCGCATATGTGGGGAGAATGAATGACTTGTTCGTGACAGAATCTAATAATACATCATTCGTTGCAGAATCAATAGCATCAAATCACCGTACTTCAGAGCTAGTCCGGGAGACAGACAGGGACATGCAGGCATAAGCCTTTCCATCTGCTGGCATTAAAATCAAAGAGGACTTTCAGCAGTTTGAGAAATGAATGAGAAATCCAAGTATGTTTGGCAACAGGGGAAAGAGAAACAGGAGCAGGAAATTCATCCCCATCAAAGCAGCCTCTTCTGACATTTTTGTTCAACATCCTTTTTTATTGTGTATTTGTGAAGGTTCTCCCAGAGGTCTTATTTTCTATCCACTCTTTAGAAGCTGTGCCTCTTCCTCTTTCGCCATTAATTAACATTTTAGTCAATAACAGTATAACATGGTACATGTGCACATCCAGTATTTTGAGATGAAAGGAAGTCAAAATTGAAAACCAAGCTGCAGTTGTTCCATTTGTCAAGGCCAGCAGTAGAGGGAGGAGCCAAGAACTATCTCAGTAGCTGTCCGTGCCATGCTTGGCAGACAAAGGACTGGGTTATTCAGGTCTCTGCATAATGAGTGGCAAAGAGATAAAAACAAAGTCTTTTTTCAGTTGAGCATGACTGCTAGTGAATTCATAGAGATGTCTGTGTAGTTTTCTTGACAATGGTATGGAAGTGGTTTGCTACTGTTTTTGTACTGGATGTTTCCCCCCACTCCCCCCAACTTCCCAATCTAGATTATAGCCGGTAGCCTCCTATTCAAGTAACAACCTTGTCTGACCTGGGATCATATTTTTGAGATCAGCCAAGGTTGCTTAGGGATTGCCATTAGATGAGTCTTATCCTTATTAGATAGATTGCCTTCAACTCAGTAGTTTGAGAAATGAATGAGAAATCCAAGTATGTTTGGCAACAGGGGAAAGAGAAACAGGAGCAGGAAATTCATCCCCATCAAAGCAGCCATCTTCTGACATTTTGTTCAACAAGGTTGAAGGGGTCAACTCTTGACTCCTGGCGACTGCCTGGACAAGTCCCTGCAGTTTTCTTGGCAAGATTTCAGAAGTGGTTTGCCATTGCCTCCTTCCTAGGGCTGAGAAAGAATGACTGGCCCAAGGTCACCCAGCTGGCTTTGTGCCTGAGGCAGGACTATTTATTTATTCACTTCAAACATTAATATAGCTCCCCATTTTGTACCAAATTCTGGGTGGCTTACAACCAAGAGATAAAATAACATCTATTGATGTCAGTCCCAATCCAAGAACAACAGGGAAACAGTTCATCCAAATTCAGTTTTTATTGTTTACACCATATAGACAGAATCTTGCCAGATTAAATCTGTACTACTTCAGCTAGGGGATATACCCTGGGAGATTCTAGGTGGCTATTCTACACCTCTTATGCTTCCCATGCTCCTGCTCCAGTCATATTGTCTCTTGTCTCTCTGCCCTTCCCGGAATGCACTCCATCCTTCCTGAGAACCTTGCTCTCTACTGCAAGCCACCACAATTTACAATAAAAAAAATTTACCCCCCCCCCCCCCAGGGGTTAAAACCCAAGGGCCTAGTGCCATAGCTATACTTCTTTGCAGCATACAACAAGTACATTTCACAATGTCACCTTATCCAGCACTTGGGGGAAAAGCCAGGTCTGAAGAGCTTTTCATAAGGTTAAAAGGGTGAGGGCCTACCAAACTTCAGGGGGAAGGGTGTTCCAAAGTGCAGGGCACACTTCCTTGGTCCCATAAGGTGGCAACATTTAATTGAGAGGATTGAACCATATCCAATCTGGTAGAACTCATATTCTCCTGCTTTCTAGCCTGTTGCCTTAACTACTATACCAGACTGGCTCTCTTATCCTTATTACATCTGAGAAAATACATTGTTTAGATTGCACACACCTGAACAACTTGTCTGCTCAGTACTCCACCTAGCTAGGTGAGTTGCAAAGAACTACAGCATAATTTTGTCCAACTGTGTTTGAATGTATGTGATGCTAATTCCAACCATGGCTCTATTTTGCTTGATATTTTCTTGTCTGGCTGATAGTGGCTTTTGGCATGTTTAACAAGGTCATGCCTAGCCCTGCTACCTTGGATTTTGTTTGTTTATTTGTTTGCTTTTGGTTAAAGATGACAGAGATTGTGTCCCCACAATTTTTGGGCTTGAAAAACACTTTTGAGAAAATGGCAGCCTCTATTTTGCAGTGTCCTCCTGGAATTGTACGGCTAAGAATCACCAACCTGGAGACTGCCCATTTCTCAGTTACTGAAACAATTGATGCATTTATTTATGGAATTTATAAGATACCCCAGTCTGCATTGACTCTGGGCAGCTTACATAATAGAACATAAAAACAGAAGATTAAAACAAGAATTCCATTGCGAAAGAGAGAAAGTCTGAGGAAAAAGCTAATGAGTGTTCAAAAGAACAAAACATCACACGAGGATCCATCACCCACTTTAACCTAGGGCCTGGGAACAGACCCAGGTTTTAAGGGCTTATTTAAATAGGGCCAGGTTAGGAGCTGTATGAATCTCAGGGGGAATAGTCTCCCAAGGCAGGCGTTATGATGGAGAAGGCCACCAGATGACATTATTGAATCGATGGGACCTGGAGCATGACAGCCTTGTCAGAATGTGTGGGCAGGCACATCAAATAACCAACTGGGAACCATTGGCATTGCAGGACTACAGATTTCAAGAGGGACATTTATTAATGTGATTTATAAAATAAAGTAAGCCATTTTTGGCTGATAGTGCTTCAGGTTAAGGACATATTTATTTTAGAGGGTTCTATGTGTTCCAATGATTATTCTGTGTGTATGTGTGTTTATAACAACATTTTGATATCTATTAGAGTTGGGTAGCTAATAAATTTAAACAAACAAACAAATAATAATTGCATTGATTCCTCTGTCAACAATACTGAACAAGTCAGGCCATGGCTGTCAAACATCAAAAACATCTGCCAGGCTATCCTACCTCCTTTACATGGAACTGTAGCTGTACAGAAAAACTCTATCTGAAATAAAATTGCTGCTCAACACTGTTCAAATATGCAGCCAAGATATTGCAATGGAGTTTGGCTGGACAAATGTGCCACCCTTACCATCAACACGGGAAAACAGTAAAAACTGAAGGAATCAAAATGCCCAATGGAAATAACATCAAGAGTCTGCATGAAGAAGATCACTACAAATACTTGAGCATCCTTCAGGCCGACAACATCAAGCACACTGAACTCAAGAAGAAGGTTAGTAGTGAATACATCTGAAGAGTGAAGAAGATCTTAAAGTCCAAACTCAGTG
>NW_006533537.1:182183-193565 GCF_000186305.1 Python bivittatus | reverse complement strand
TTGAGAAGACAGCAACAGACAGCAAATGCCGCCTCTGCAAAGAAGCTGAAGAAACAGTGGACCACCTAGTCAGCTGCTGCAAGAAGATCACACTGAGTGTCTACAAACAATGGCATGACAAAATACCAACAATGGTGTATTGGAATATCTGCCAGAAATACCATTTGCCTGCAAGCAAATACTGGTGGGACCACAAAACAGGCAAAGTAATTGAAAATCGAGAAGCTAAAGTGTTCTGGGACTTTAGAATTCAGACAGACAAGCACTTGCCACATAACATCCCAGACTTAACAACTGTTGATAAGAAAGACAAAAAGTCTGGATAGTGGACATTGGACCTGGAGACAGCAGAATGAAAGAGAAAGAACTGGAGAAAATCACAAAATATAAAGACCTGCAAATAGAAGTAGAATGACTGTGGCAAA
Source organism: Python bivittatus (assembly GCF_000186305.1). The sequence goes on along the minus strand of NW_006533537.1, from coordinate 193,140 downwards.
AGAAAGCAAAGATAGCACCAATAGTTATAGGCACCTTGGGTGCAATCCCAAAACATCTGGAACACCACTTGAAGACCATTGGCATTGCCAAAATCAGTCAATTGCAAAAGGGAGCTTGATTGGAACAGCTGACATCCTGTGATGATACCTTTAACACCCTCAAACTACATCTGCTTACCAGTCTAAACATCTGGCTGACTGTGCGACCAACAATAATTTTGAAAGTAGCACAACGCTCAATTTTTTCTCCTTCTCTTCTGTTCTTTTCTACTCAAATGTATTTATGCTTTTTTCATGTGTCATTTATTGCCATGGTCATTTAGTCCCTTGAGTGCTATTTCGATATGCTCTCAAATTGACATATTTAGCATATATGCCCCTTTCCTAAAATAGCTTTTCAGTGTTTAAAACCCCAGCTAATTGTTTTTGAGAAATTAATTGTATGAAAACTGAAATATGGTAGGTTTGTGACTGCCCCTTTGCCACACTTCTTGTTTTTAAAAGCTTTGTGTTCATTTTAGATTTAAAAAAATAATGGCCAAATGTGACTTTTCTCCCTAAGAAAGTGATTGCTTTTGCCTATCTATGTATAAGTTAGCTATGAGGTAGCCTGCATCTTTTTCACTGTCTGAAAAAACTTGGGTAATAATGTCAATTTATTTAAATGTAAACACATAATTACTTTAGAGCTAAAAAAGGAAAGATTAAACAAGTATCACTTTTTTTTTTGTTGGCTGAGAACCTGATCACATACCATTAGTGCAAATGTTGCAAATATTTTTCAAGGGAGAGTCTTCATATTGCCAAGTGTTGTGCTATTTAAAGTAAATTAGACATCATTCAACAGGTAGACATGAAGGATTAGATATTAAGAATTTAGAACAAGTTACTGTATCTGATTTCGTTGGCAAAAGTGCATGTCCTATTGTTTGCTTATAGCTAAGCATGTATGAGAGAGTCCTTTTTCTTCCCCATGTGGAACTGTTTATAATAGTGAATACAGAATTCTAGATAAGCTCCATGTTTTGATCAATTTGGAAAATTGGACCTCAAAATCTCTTTATTTTGAACAGTGGGTAGTTATTTCTTTATTTAAACATTCAACTCTGGTTGAAAGCATTGCAGAACAGCATTCTTTATGAAATGCCAAGAGGAAGAGGGTGCATGAAATTTCAGGGACAAGGAATGTCAGAGTACAGGGGCCACTATTAGTTCAGGTCCCCAAACTCATGTAGTATGCTCTAAGAATAGTCCCTTTTTCAATGTTAGTAGATAGGCAGATTCAACTTTCGCATGGCAGAATAAATGATAAGGAATATATCATCAGAAATAGACAGTGCAAGTAGCTCTGGACAGAAACCTTGTGATATGCATACAAATATTACAGGAAGCTTTTAGAAGGTGATATTTTCCCCCTTCAGTCCCTTTTTGGGTGCCATAGGTCAAGATCTAGGAGGGGGACCTTTGTGGAGAGGAAGGCGTTCCAGCAGCTCTTTTCTCAGATGGAAGCAGCAGGATGGGCTTGCAAACATCTGCTTCCAGAGAATAGATTCAACTCTCGTGCTTTATGAATGGAGTGTTTACAAGCAGCCCTTCTGGAATGAATGTAAGCATCATCTCTCTGACAAAGATAGGAAGTAAAATGTAGCCTATCTTTGGTGGTAAAACATAGCCAATCTTGCAAGGTTGGACCCAGTTAATACCTAGGTGGAGACTGATCGTTAGGAAATTGTGGGGCTACAGGCTAGATTGTGAAGTGAAAAAAAGTTCCAGACATCCCATGAAGTCACCAGGAGTTGAGTTTGATTTGAAGGTGGAATTGCTTTTTTACTCCTTTCATCATGTTTCAGTCTGGGAACACATAGAAGACAGCTACTGGAAGTTTCACCCTTATAGACTTGATATCCACTATATCTTCTAGACTTAGAAAAGCTGTGATGGGCTTTAATGACTGAAGCAATTAAAAACATGGTAGAATATATTTTACCCTTTATTTAGAACTATTAGAAATATTCTTAACTTAAGGGAATCATTCATAAGAAAGATATTGCTATTTTCAAGTTCTTGAAAATTGGAAAACTTTCTTCAGAGGATGGAGGAAGGCAGAAGAGAATCAGCTAGCCTTAACTTGATGCTAATCATTAGGGAAGACTTTGTTTAAGAAGAGCAAGTAACAGGAAATATTGGGGAAAAGTGTTATGTAGTGCTGCATTATTTATTCATTTGTATTAAGAAAAACTGAAACTGGATGTGGTCAAACATATATCTTGGACTTCAAATGTGGAGTTTAAAGAACTCCCAGCAATAATAAACAGGGTTTCATGGCAGGAGATTGAAGGAGCTGGGCATGTTAACTTGAGAAAAGATAACTAAGAGGAGAAAATTATATCCCTTTTCTGAAGAAATGCCACATAGAACAAAAAGTTCCAGACCTATTATCTCTTCTTTTGAACTAAAGGTCATGGAAACATCCATTTAATGTATGGAAAAGCAGTACGTGATTTCATGTTAGGAAAAATAATCCTTATAGTGGGGTAGTTCAGCTGCGGAACTAGTTATCCAAAGACTTTATGGTCTTTTGTTCATTGCATGTCCAAGTGAAAGCTAGATGGCCATCAATTTGGGATGACTTAAGTTGAATTCCTGCAATGAGGAGGGCGTTGAACTTGAAGCCCTAAACAGTCCCTTCCAACTTTATGCCTCTATGAAGTAACAGAGTATTTGTTAGTAGCAGGTCAGGTGGTTTTTTGATATACGCTGAAAACCCAAACATCCATGAATTCATGCTTGATTCTTGATAAAATGGACAATTTCTAAGAGAGAAAGAAAAAGAAAACAGCAAGGTAATATTGAATCTTTTCACATTATGAAATGCAGGCTGCATAACTTCCATGCAGGAACAGCTCTGCCGACTGCTGAAAAGGAGGGAATAGCACCAAAAATAGAACAAAGAAACGGTTCCTTTTGTCTAAGTCTCTCTTATTCCCACTTAATTCCATACACCTTTTGCATATATTACTAAAAAAAAAAAAAAGAGGAACGGGAAACTAAAAACATGTTCTAAATTTAAAAAGTGAAACCCTATTTAGAAACTCATAATCCATTGTGCCATTCAATTTATAGAGGCTTGCCATGGCAGTTTTAGCGGCCCAATTTAAGGAACTGGGCTGACCCAAATTGGACCCTTCTAATTTTATTTATAAGGGCCGTGCTGCTAAAATGCTTATCAGGTCCATAAGTCATGGAAAATCTTAATCATATAAGGCATTTTTGGGGGTCAATCTTGCCATTCGTGTATCTGTAGTTCTGTTTAAATCCGACTAATTTAAGATACGTCTTTCAGTACTATAAATATTCTTATTGTATGATGAAGAAAGTATCATCAGCTGCTAAATTTGTGTCACTATATTTGCATAACATATTCTGATTGCATAGTTTTCTTTCACATTACTATCCCTTCTTTTCCCTAAAGCATTCAAGATAGCACTTTCCCCTTAATGTTATCCTTCCAGCAGCCATGGAAAATAGTGTAGAACTGTACTGTCAACCCTAAATCCTCAGGGAGCTGAGGCGGAGCATTATTCCTCGAATCCCTGCTTTTCTAAAAAAAGGCATATACCCCCTATGATGTAGGTAGATTTATCAGCTCTCGGGTTCATTTCATTCTATCCATTGGGATGGACTACTGCTGTTTCCATTCTGCATAATGCATGAAAAACCTTTTAGCAGGTTGAAATCTATCTAGTAATACTTTAGAGTGAAGTGCTGGCTTGCATTCAGTGGTGAAAGAGCAGGGGAGATTGTAGACCTGTTCAAAAAAACATGTCCAGAATTGTGACTTGCCCACTGATAGGTGTCCATTCACTGTGCATGACAAAGGAACCTTGGTGTGGCGTGGATAATATCCCCCTTGAGCTTATAGGACAATGAAGGTGACTTCAGATGTAGAAAACTACGTGTGGATTTCCTGAGTGAATATTCTGATTCCCAATTGACTTCAGTCACCCTGATCCAGCTGACGCAGCACGAAGCTGTGGTGTGTTGAATCAACCACAGAAGCTAGGGTCATAGATTATGGTAAGGCATAGCCCATGGTCTGCAAATTATAACAACAGGGTTATCTTCATAATTTATAAATGTAGGTTGCCATGAGTTGTATGATTTTGGTGATATATAAATGTAAAAACATAAACAAATAAATGGCCATGCTAATCCAAAACTATACTACAAGTTACATGATGACTTTGACTAGTCTTTGAATCATAGCTCCCATCTCCTTTATCTTCTCTTCTACTCCTTGGGTGTACCTTTTAGGACTGACCTTCTGAGTGAAAGAATTGAATGCCTGGTCAATGTTTTTTTAAAAATTATTCCTTAGGGAATGGGGGACCTTTTCATTGTCCTGATTTCACTGAAACAATTTATTATTTCTTTAGCTGCATTGTTCACATGGGAGAGTATTCAATATGTTGTCAGACCTTGGTGGTTTTTGCATCCTAATTTACTTTACAGTGAAGTCCAATCTTAAGCTGAGCTGCAAGTCTGCCAGAGAAAGTGCTTACACAAATACTGAAGGGCCGTAGAGCTGCAGGAAACCATACCAACTCCAGTTATCATGTTTTTATTGTCGGTGTGATATGTCATTATCCATGCGTTGCTGTGTTTCAGCTTAAATTTTACTATTATGACTCTCATTTAAACAGGTTATTGACCTTGTCTGGGCTAGAAAGCTATGTAGGGTCAGGCTTGGTGAGTATTGGATGGGAGACTTCCAAAGCTACTCCTTCCATATTGCTGCTAAAAACACAATATGTAGCCATTAGGAGTCATGTTGATCTGAAGGAGAGTTCACCTTTTGACTGCTTTCAGTTGCCACAAGCTAAGAACCCATGAAGTTTCCAGTTCATCTTTTTTGTTTGCAAAAGATCATGAAATTCTGTCCTGAACCAAGGAATAAATGCTGGAAATATGGTTATTATTAAATCTATTTTGATAGCACAATCCAGTGCTTGTTCCCCATCTCGTCTTCAGATAAAAATTTATTTGCAAATTCTGCCCTCACTCTGATACCCCAGTGAATGAAAGGGTAGACTATTGAATTGTTGATAAAAGAAAATCCATTATAAATTATGTTTTGTGGAGCATTTCTAGACTGAGCCTTACGCTCACAGTTCTACTTTGTATTCAGTATGTACTCCTTTATTCTAAGTGTCTTTGTTTTAAGAGTGAAGTTGTTCAGAGATTAGGACTTCCAGCACGTGCTTAATTATGATTTGTGTATTACAAGATCAGCCCTGGTATTTGAGAAGAGATTCCTAGAGGAAGTTGTGGGAAAAAAAGGCCCAGTTTTATGAAACTCTGTGCTTCACAAAAGTATGTGGGGAAAAGAGAAGTGGATGGTTGCAAGATGAAAAGCTGTGTATAGTTTGCTGGTAACAAACTGGGTTTGGTGTAGAATTGATCAAGATGGTAGAAAGTGGGACATGTTTAGATTTAAATCCATGGGAGCACAAGGGGAAGGCAGAAAGCTTGTTTCATTACTTCGCAATCCATACCTTTTAATTATAAATTGCTCAGTGGAAGAGAGAAAGCATTCTTTAATCCATATCCTCAGAGGTACCATCTTTGTGTCTGCTTCCCTGTCCGGCATGCTGAATAATCTCTGTGATGTGTTCATTGCTCTGGAACTCATCACTTAATTCTTGCCTCCTACGTTCCTCAGATTTAAAATGGATCAATGGCCACTGTGTGATGCCACTGCAGTTCCATTTGTGGCCTTACATGTTCTTACGTTACTTGTCTCTAACGGTGACTGCCCTGGCTGCCTTTGACCTTCTATTAGGTTAGACTTTTGGATTGCTTATACCAAATCTGAATCTGGATTGTGTTGATTCTACCCCTGTCTGCTAGGTCATGCCAGTGCATGGCCAACCTTCGCTTGTCATCCTGTTTACTCAGGTACAGAGATATCCTTGCTTTATGTGTGAAATCATGGAGGGTATCCATTGATTTCAACTTCCTTATTTTACTTCTTTGTTATCTGGTCAGTAATTAAATGTGGGAGACCTTGATATGCTGTCCCTCCACCTACAGTTTGAAGACAAGCAGTCTATTCTCCCATCATTAGATTCTGCTACTTAGGTAGAGACAGAGTTGATATGTGCAGAAAAACAACAGAGGAAAGCAATTATTTCAACTCCATGCTGTTCCTTCATTGGGATCTTCCACATAAAAGCATCATCTCAGTGCTCATATAAGGCACGTCCCTATTGATCAGATACTACTGTAGCTGGAGGCTTACACTTCTGAGCAAGTTCAAGATACACATGTGCCAATAGCATGTGCCAATAGTTCAACATACATGTGTGCCAGTGGCATTATATCCATTGATGAGGAAATGACATTTCAAGGTTGCAAATGATGCTTCAGAAGTGGCAATGTATTGTTGCTTTATGTTTGCTCTTGAAGGTCTGGTGTGAACTCTCATCAAAGAGATTCTTGGCTCACCCTGCCAATCCTATTGCAGGAATGTGCTGGCTTGATTAGATAAAGGAGATCAAATATGGAATTACCAGTACACTAGCAATTTATTCTCTTTTTTGTGTGTGGTGAAGGAGAAGGAACATTTGTCTCAGCATAAACCTGAAAGGATAGGATGAAGTTCCCAGCTGTCTATTTTCTGTGCTCAGCTGTTGGCCAGAAAGAGAAAGCGCTGATTGTTTGATAGTTCTTTGCAAATTCTACATAAACATGCCCAAGCTGTTAGCATCCTAATGTATGACTAGATCTGTAAACAAGTGGATCAAAAGTGGATTCATGATGGTTGGAAGATGGCGGCTGCAGTCGTCCAGAAGTCAATTTTAATTCTTAGTCTCTTGACCTTCATGCTTAATGCTTCCTTGTCTATAACAGCAAGGCTATTTGGTTCTCATAGTCAGCCTTCTTTGCTTTCATTTTATTTTGAACTGAACTTAGTTTGTTCCTCTGATCTGAGTTTTTTCTTCCCCTTAGACAGAAGGCGCACTTGATCATTAAAAATCCAGATTGTCTTTCCTATCTGATAAATGCTGGCTCTGTAAAGCAGGAGGGTAGAAGACCATCAAGTTTCTCAAACTGAGAGGTAAGCTTTGGAAAACTTCTTATTCACGAGGGATGACTATCCCTCTATAAGAGCTGGCTCCAGATTTCTATAGATGAGTCCTTGTTAACATTGTTAGGGAGGACTCAGAAATTCGGGGGGGACCTCTTTTTGGCAGTTTCTTTATTGAGTTTGATTCTACAGGCAAGAAACACACCTTTTTGTGTGATGGGGCTGCTCTCCAAAGTTGGCCCAGTGATAGGAACATTGCTATGCTCAGATTTTAAAATCATGCCTCCATTTCCCTGCCTGAGAAGATAGTTTTAGCCTTCTCAATGTTGGTAATTCCATTACCAGGAGAAAACTTTTTTGGGGGAAAAACAAACAAACAAACAAAAAACATCTTAGCAGAGCAGAAGCATTATTGCTTCGACAATACATTAATGCTTTTGTTTGCTTGTCTTGGTTTACTTTTTTTTTAAAAAAAAATGTGGCTTGTAGTTTGTTTTAATCTGTATCTGAGTATGATTCTTTAAGCATGACTTTTATATACATTTAATGAATTCTCCACCACTTGTGTCAGCCTCAGTTTTCAAATGATGCCCACTGGAAAGACCTTACAAACGTGTCTTGGAAAAGGCAAGAGATAGTGAGAGATGGAATAAGCCACGTTTCTGCAAGTCCCATGTAGAATGACACTTCCGATGCTCTACACTCAGCTCCTCTCCTGCAACTTCAGGTTAAATGGATGGCGACAGAACAGGATCCCCCCCTCCCATAGATAGAGCTAAGCGCTCATAGCCTTTCCCTTTCCATCCTAGCAGCAAATCATATTTCGTCCCCAAACTGGATTCAATTTTCCACTCCTAGATTTATGTCTTCTTGGGCCATCTGAATTCCAGCTGAAAAGCCAGCAGAATGTCAACAGCAGTCAACTGGATTTAGTTAAATCTGAAAGAGACATTAACTGAAGAACCAGAGAACATTTCCTCCTCTTCCTCCTCCTCCTCCAACACAATACAAAGAACAAACTGAAAGACTCACATATTTATTTGACTGGTGTTCTTTGGAGTTCCAGGAACATAGGTATTATCCAAGAAACATCTAATATGGGCTCCAAAAGGTGACTTTTTGTAAATCTGCAGTTGATATAGCAGAAATATTTAATTTTCATCTGTTGGTTATTCTGCCTACTACATCAGTAACTATATGGATAACTTTGCAGGATCTTTTCTATAACCTACCCAGATCTCTTTATTTTGTAATTTTTTCTAATTCTTTTTCCTCAGTTCTGTTGTCCCTAGTATTACAACATCTACAAAAATTGGTCTTTTCAATTATTATTGTATCTGGTGTATTTTATTCTAGATGGTAATCAACTTGTATGTCAAAATCACATACAAATTTAATATCATCAAGTTCAAAAACCTCTTCAATTTTGTAATTATACCACATTCGCAGAACTCAGTAATTATAATTTTTGCATAGAAGTCAACAGAACATAGCAAGTACTCAGTCCTGATGCTGTTTATACTAAGTTTGGGCAATTTTGTTGCACTCACTAATTATGTGATCCACAGTTTCATCTTCTTCTTTCACGAAGTCTGCATTTCCTGCTGCTTGATACCATGACATTTGTTTATAATGCTTGTTCTTTAGCAGCAAAAATTAATCCTTCTGTTTCCTTCTTGATGGTACCAGCTTGGAAGCCTTGTCTTGTTCCTTGTCTTGTCTCCTTCATTCTGATTTTTTTTTTAAATGTATTATCCATATAAAGTTTTACTTCTCCAAATTTCAATAACAATTTTCCAAAAATTCACTTACTTTTTTTTTTTTTTTGCTTTTGCTAGTTTCAGGATATTTTCTTTGCAAACTGTGATGAGTATTTTCTCTTTGTTCTTTTTGATGTAATCCATTTAATCCATATTCTTCAACAGTCTATTTTACCTGCAGAAAGTCTCCAATTTTTCATGCTAAATATAATCAATCAACATGACTTTGTGAATGCCATGCACGATGTATTGCCATCAGTTTTCAGATTTTGCAGTCTAAATTGTCCAATTCAAGCTGTGTCCAGCTTACTATATCAGCAGTATGATTACTGGTATCACCCATATGTTTATGGTTTTCATGATATCTCCACCATTTAAGTATGAATTTTAAAATTTTCTCATTCATTTGGAATATTTGTTTTTCATTTCAGCTTCACCATGCATCTATTCTGAATATCCCTAGATATGTGTTGATTTCCTTTATGAGGTTCCTATTTTTGAACTGTATAACTTCATTTTGTTCAATTTTTCCTTTTTTTTTTTTTTTTTTTGCTGAGCATTGAACATCTTTCAAGTCAAAATTCTATTTTGATACCATCACAATATATCTATGCAGTATTAAGTAAGGATTCAATTTCAGTTTTTGATTTTTCATATAGAGATTCAAATCATCCATGTATAATAGCTGGGATATTTTTCTACTTTGTTTTGACAGTTCACATCCAAGTTATGTTTTTTTTTTTTCCAGGATATAAGTGAAGGGTATCACTGAGATGGTAAAAAGCAGTGGAAATAACTAATTCTTCTCCTGATATTTACATTTTCAATTTATCATGCCATTTTTATGATATTAATTCTATGGAGTCATTTTGGCCATTTCCCAAATCCATATTAAAATACAAAAAAGAGCATTTACAAAAACATGTGAATGTTTCTTGTCCAGGATTCCAGCCACCTCATTTCACTATTGTGAAATGAGAGACATCATGCAAATTCTCCAGGTAATAGCCGTCTCCTCCCTTAGTATCATTTGAATGACTTTCCCCAGCTGACCTTTGCATTGTGAATATCAGTCCCACATATTGATCATGCTTGTAGAAGCATGCAGAAGCCAATGTGTGAATGGTGGTAGAGAAATAAGATTTCCTCCTGCAGGTATTTAAGGTGTAAGTGTTCCAGAGAGACTGAGGTCATTTAAATAAGGTAAGCAGAGGGTGGAGCTTAAACAGAGCGTGTATGTGATCAGTGCTGCATTTTCAGTAGCATCTGGACTGCTGCAGACATCCCATGGCAACTTCATTGTCTGCAAAACTCAATTGGTCTGCTAATCCATTCTTCCCAAGTGCCTTTGGATGCATAAGAAATGCACTCACTGCCTAAACATTGGGAAATAGAACAAATTATGTCACAACAATTTTTGAACAACTGTGCATCATTGCTATAGTTACTATATTGCGGTAAATGCTCTGATCTGGGGATTTGTATCTAAAGGGTTAATGAAATCCATCTGTTCCTCCTGAAAGCCCTTAAGGCTTCTGGTACATGAGCTCTAGTAGTTCTGCATATCAGGTGGCACAACTGATTTGATTTTGTGGGTATGTGTGCATTTATAAAAGAGAGAGAGAAAGAGAGAGAGATGAGGGACAGGAGAAGAGGGAGGAAGAGAGAAAATTCACATAAGCAAGGCAGCCAATTACATTTTAAGTTTATTTCGGATGTCAGATTCAGGTACATCTATTCTGACATTTCCAAAGGGGAGAGTGGGTTTAAAGGAATTATTTTTGTTTCTGAAAATAGTTAAGAAATGTTGTTTGGTTACAGCCTTATACTTCACTTGGGACAGAGACATTGCTGTGTCTCCTTCTCCTTGTTTTCCATCAGAACTTGGCTTTGTTTTAAAATTAATTTCCAAGTTGTTGATCAGAGGTCATTTGCATGAAGCATTTGACTGTATGAAGTCCGAGTATTCCACTCAGCTGATGGGGCACCTAACAGGGCTGTGCACGTGTTGAAAGTTATTTGGAATCTTGATTGATGCAGAGCATACTACAAATACAGATTCCATTTAAACCAGAACTCTTCCTCTTGGGGATAATGGACTTTCAAA
>NW_006533537.1:169319-182059 GCF_000186305.1 Python bivittatus | reverse complement strand
TCATTTCTAACTTTTAACTTTGTAACTTTAAAATTTCAATAAAATATTATTTTAAAAAAAGTTATTTGGAATGTATGCTTTGAAACTTGCCCCAGAGTGAACAAAATGCCTCTTTGCTCTCCACTCATTACGCTTTATGCAACTCTTAAAGTTTCTTTCAGACTCATGTGGGAGGGCTGACCTTTCATGTTTGAAGTGATTAAGTCCTGAAAAACAGACTTTGCCTCATGTGCCATTTCAGAGATTACCGCCTTCCATTATCAAATGGTACTTGCTCTTATTTTTAGTACCTGGCAATTGAGTGGTAAGCTGGACCTGAGGTGTTAAGAGTTTATTCCTTCTATGTATTGGGTATGAAAGATGAAGATGATCATAACCTTCAAAAATACCTTTTACTATTAGAACCACATAAGCTCATGTTCACAGTTTCTATAAGAGATGTTCATAGCAAATCAAACACTGATTCCAATAATATTTTTGGATCATGCTGATTTGCCAAACTGAATAACACTCCAGTTATTCTCTTTCCTTGCCTGCAGCCACATTTGTGATCTAGAAGTGTTGTAATAGCTTCATGGAGCATGAGATGATCCTGCATAAAATTGCACTGGGGTAGCGTGCCAAAGAATCTTTAGTTAGTCACAACTGTCATCCACCAGCTTCTTCTCTCAGGTTCTTCTGAAGTCGGGAGAAAAAGAAGTGCATCTGAATGAAATACACTGTGAGATCTGACTCCATTCCTCCATAAATGCTCAGCTTATCATACAGCAGAAATTACTTTAAAATCTTTGCAGATATTGTAGTTTTTCGGTCCAAGAGAGGAGAAACCATTGCATCCTGCAACAGCATCTTCCTGATCCGAGCTTGGAAGCTGAGCAGGATGGTTAAGCAGCCTGTGTTCCAGCCTAGAAGAGGAAGAATCAGGCAAGGTCCTCCCTTGTTTCTGTTCAACCATACTGAATTACAAGGGTTGAGTGAATCAAATATGACCTCGATTCACTGATTTTATTTTTAATTTATTTTCTGACTTTTTGTCAGCATTCTGAATGAAATTAGGTAGGCCACTTAGCTGCAAGGTAATCAGTTTTTGAGCACGGGAGTACAGGAATGAAATCTGGGTGCTCAGACCATGGATCTATATTTCATATTCAAATGCTGGAGAGGTGGGGAAGCAAAAAAAGAAAGAAAGAAAGAAAAGCTCAGGAACATTGTTATTTTCCAGGTAATAGTTTTTTGTAAGATTTGACTGTCAATTTTAGAGTCTGCTTTATATTTGTACATCACTGCAGAAGGTTGGTAAGAAAGGAAATTCCTAAGACACATACAGAGTAAAGAAGAAGAGGAATTGACAGATGTCAGCACAGTTGAAATGACAGGTATTGTATCTCTGCCTAATCTTTTCTGTTGATTCTATCAAAAGTGTTTAATATAAAATTTCAAAAGGGTAGAAGTTGATGCTGCAATTAGAAAAGTGGCATTTGCTTTTCTTCTTGCCTCTGCAAGAATATTTGATTCTTCTTCTTCACACCTCATTTCTTCAATCCAACCCCACTGATTACCATTTTAGGGTATCGTATTATCAAGTCCCAGAAAGATGATAGAATCTAACCCAGCGAACACACTCTCTGGTTATAAATAAAATGCCTTTTAAAAATAGAATATCAGGAAATCTGCCTGAAAAAAAAAAGTTTCCCCACTTCGGAAGGGAAATGGCTGAGAAGTTAATGGAGCTTATTAGGTGCTTATCTGAGGAAGAGACATCAGGAACTACAATTGTGATTTTTTTTTTTTTCCTTTTCTTTTAAGGTCCCAGTAAAGTAGCAATAATTTTCAACAAGACCTAACATTTTTTTCCTGCTGCAGCTTAACTGAAAAGAAAGACAAAGTGAGGGAGAGAGAACATGATTAAACTCGAAGAATATGCCATATTGTTTTTGTACTGATGCTAAAAGCAAATTTGTCTTCAAAATTAACTTCCAGCTGGATCACAATTCGTTTTTTGAGCCTCCAGTTGAGCTGGAAATCACTACCTTTACCAATAAGGCAAATATTCTGCTGCATTTTGGGTTCAAAATATCTTACACCCATCTTTAGGGACTTTGTTTTCCCTAAAAAGATTATTCATTCTCTATATCAGTGATCAATGGTGTAAATGTTGGCATTTTCCTTGGGCTATTCCTGTGTAACATTACTAAAAAGGAATCAATACTGCCATCAAAACAAAACAGGCTTTGATTAGAATGCCACAGCTGTATGTTTGTGAATGATTGATGTTTATATTTTAATTGCAAAAATGATGCTTATTAACATTAGATCAGAAGGCTTTGGAGCCCCAACAATCCTTTGAATAGTGAGAAAGAAATCAGCATGGCTCATAATTTCTCAATTAACTCAATTTTGTTTCTAATTCTAAAAAATATCTTTTCATAATTGTTAAAAGAAAAACACTAAATGGTTTCAAAATGTAAATGTGTGTGAACTTCCAGGAATATAATCAAGTTTAGGAACATCTTTTACATGTGCAGTTAAAGTAGGTGTTAAAGTAATTATTCTGTAAAATATTAATTGAATTTTTTAACTCAAAAGTGATGGTTCAAAAAAAAAAAAAAAAAGGTTCAGGGGACCTCCTTGCCTGTGCATAAGATTTCATGTTTATTCTGTGACATTTCCACCTAAAGGAGTTGTAGAAGTCTAAAATAGTGTCTCAATCACCCCTTTGAGGTCATATGCATGCACAGAAGGGCTGGGCTTCAGTCACAACAATGCTTCTGCTATCTTAAGAGTTTGACCCCTCCCTACAGACATCCATGATTTCATTTAATCGTAAGATAGCTTCCAATTTCATTAAAAATGTAACATTGTGTGAGCAATCCATTATGGCCTGTGGCACAGAGAAGAAGCAATTGAAGAAGTCTCTCCAGATTCCTCTCAAAGCTCTTCATGATGGCTGCTGCCATTACTTACACCTGAGAAAGATGGGGTCCCATGGGGAGTTAGGGACATGCTCAGATGAGAGAATGTGCCTGCAGTCACACAAGACCTAAAGCTGTTTTGCTGAATTAACTGCATTTTCTTGGTTTGGACCATACATCGAAGCATAATCATAGCTTGGGTTCAAACAATGCATGAAATCATCACCACAATAATATAACAAAGTCTGGCATGTTATGAGAGCTCCTTCACTATGTTTGTAACTGACCTAGTTCTGCATGCTATGTGCACACAGCCATCGCAATTCATTGAAGTAATGCACTTTGCCCCAGAGGACATCTTTGGTGTAAGCGTAGGCTGGAAAGGAGTGATACTCCAAGGCAGGACCTAATCCATCATGCAACCTGTTTGTTTAAATATCCCATCTCCTACAGATCTCTAAAGAAAATTCAAGCTGGACAACACCTTAGAGAAAGGAACAATGGATCCAAAAAAATAGAGAAACAGATCAAGCCACCAAGAGGCAAGGGAGCAAAAATTGAGGAAGCCAAGGGAGAGTCCCAGGCCCCCAAACCAAGCAGGGAGGGAATCCGGAGCAGAATTCCTACAGCTGATATAAATGGATGCAAAGGAACATGCTGGGTGAGTTAGAATAAGACCTTAATCGGCTAAGACAAGCAAAACAGATTTTAAGTTTTAAGGCTTAAAACTCAGAAATAGAGTTGTTTTCCTTCACTGAATTGGTCCCGGGTGACCTTTTGGACTGTGCATATCTCTTAGCCATAATATATGAACTGACACTGTGTCTCAGATGGCAGGTAATTAAATATTGAAATGCTGAAGATGTCAACAGTAAAGAAAGGATGCAGCCCAGACAATTATCAACTACATTGGCTAAAAGATAGATATAGATAGATGGAGATTAAGTGCACAATACCTATTAGATACTAAAATGTAAGTAAAGTCCTCTTTGAGTCAAACCTGACTTCTTGTGACTTCAGAGATGAGAGTGTGTATTTTTTTGGTACTGATACAGAAGTGGTTCTAGCATCATTGTCTTCTTCTGGGACATGTTTTGGACTTCTCAGCCTAGCCTGAGACCTTTTGATGATCTCCCAATTAACTACTTTACCCTGTTTAGCTTCTGGGCTCAGACCCGGTCATATATTGTAACCGCTGTTACACCTTAAGTGTAATGTTTGAAATCTAGATTAGTTAGCAGAATCTTGCCCTTGGTGGCATTTCTTCAGTCATGTAGGATTTTTTTTTTTCCAGCCAAATATTTGAAAAAGCAAGCAGTCTTTTTTCCCCTCTCTATCTTCTCAAGGCATTTCTATAGTCCTCTTATTCTTACACTTTGTCTGGCAAAAGTGAAGATTTTCCTGTGGGAAAGCTAAGCTGTTTAGAACTACCTTTATATTTATTTCATTGAATTTAGTATAGCCACTCACTTTGGCTGGCTTACACAATCCAATACAAGCTAAAATGTTTATTTGTTTTATTTAACAAATTTATATGGCCGCCCAACTCACACACAGGTGGCTTACAAAGTAAAATCCCCAATACAAAAAACACACCATCAATTCCCACCCCTGCCTCCCCCACACAGTGGCCAAAAACACAATCAAGACTTCAATCAATTTTATTACAGTCATAGACCAGTACAACTAAAAAGGCACAAAATATGGATCAAGGGTATTTATTTAAAAACATGAAATAAATAAAAGCAGCCTGGACTAAAAACAGCCAATAAAACTTAGTGTGACAGCCCCCCAACCCCAAACACATTAACCCCATGCTTGGGACCAAGGCTCACATGATATATGTCAAATATTTTCTGCATAGAATGCTGTTAACTTGTCTTCAACATATATGTGCACCACTGACATTTAGTGCTTAAAGTCATCATTTGCTCACAAATATACAGACCATCTCTTTAGGCATGAATATTTTAGCAAAATTTCCATTAATATATGCTCCCTCCTTAATGTAGTATATCTCTTGACAAGTTAAGGAAAAAATGCCAT
This sequence comes from Python bivittatus, assembly GCF_000186305.1. The sequence goes on along the minus strand of NW_006533537.1, from coordinate 177,101 downwards.
ACTGTTGGAGTGTGTGATGGAGAAGATTTTGGTTTTAAATGAAAAGTAATAGCGTGGAATTAATTTTTCTTGAGGAAGTTCTTACTGAGCCTATAACTGTCAGGATATGATTTCACTTAAGTGTCAATATTACAGAAAACACAGTAGGGGGGCGGGGAAAGGCAAATAACTGGGTTGTTTTTTTAAGAATGCATTTGAATGATTTAATAAGAGGTAAATTAAAAGAATTTCATGTGGGAAATTTTAATTATTTAGATACTTTTCATCTGTTTAAATTCCAAGGTCCACACGTTGGAAGAATGGCGGAAAGACACAAATTGGATGTTGTCACATCACACATGTGGGTGGAGAAAGTTTGGGGGTGGAGTCTAAGGGATTTTCTTTCATTTTCTACTGTGATGTACTTATTTTAGAGCTTTCTCCATAGTTTTTTTTCTCTTTTTTTCCCACTCAAGCTGTCAATGAACTGTGGTCTTATATTCTGCAAATAGTGTGAGAGCGTGTTCTGGCAAGGTTACAGGCAGACTACCTGAGACCAGACTAGTCCATTACAATAACAAGGGATCAATGTCAACCACTCCTTCTACCTTAAAGCACTTCTCCAGCCCATTCCCCTAGAGGAGCATGAGAAAGAGGCATAACAATTGAAACTTGGTTTGATTATAAGTGAATAGTTGAACTTTACACTTGACAGTTATTACAATGTTTTCCTTACTGCTATTTTAATTCTAGCAACAAACCTTATTCTCAGAGAGTCACTGCCTGCGTGACTTACAGTTCTCCTATCAGACTACAGAAGCCTGATAACTGTGGTCAATAGGAGGGCCACAAAAGAGGACTAATGTTGGCTACCTGCTATAAAGAAAAAGCCATAGAAGAAAAGCCAGTGTTTTCCAGTCTTGGCAATTTCCAGATGTGTGAACCACAGCCCAGGATTCTCAGCCAGGTACCAAAGTTGGGAAGAACTACACACAATAATGTTATGATAGCTTCAGTGGGTGTTAGTTTAATTCTTTGTCCAGAAGAATGTCTTTCTTTGCTTATTTCTTTCCTGTTAGGATTATAGAATCAAACTGGGGGGCCTGCTGTGCTAGCGTCCAAAGTCAGATGGGAAGGGATTAATATGGTTAAGCTCTAGAGAACTAAGGATGTCGCATCTGGAGATAAAATAAGTACACTCCATATAGACCTTCAAGGTCAAGGGGAATGATAGTAATGGGCTCAAGAACATCTCATAGACTTCATGGTTCAGTGGGGATCTGACTCTGGGCAGAAGCCAAGCGTTCATGCAGTAGGACTACAGTGCAGCGTCTTCACAAAATGACCCAGCCAGATAAATTCACTGCATTTCATTCAGTGAGATAAAACTCCCACTGAATGAATTTCTGAGCGCAAACAAGGTCATTAGTATTTTAGTCTGTATCAGCAGAACTATGTTTTAGCTATTTTGCAAAATTGTTCGATTCACTTTGTGCTTTAAGAAGTACGAATAGATTATAGTTCTCAAATGAAAACCTATTTTTCTCCACAGTCCCCAACCAGATACCCTGAGAGGACATACGGAGCAAAGCAAAACAAAGCTGAGTTCAATAACATTTATATAAAAGTGAATGAAAGTCCCTTTTAAATAATTTTAAAAGTGAATTGTGCATGTATGATAAAAGCAAGAAATATTATTCAGATAAGTAAAGAACTCTAAGACAATAATTGCCTTCTCTAGTGCCCTTCAGGTGGTAGGCCAGAACAATATTTTTCTGTGGAGCTTTTAATGAATAGTGCTGACTGTCAGATTTTAATCCTGCCATCCCATTTTATTGCAGTGCATTTTTTTTTATCTTTTATTCTTTTTGTCATTATGGCTGCATTGGAGTTTTTACTGATTTTACTTTTATCATACATCATTTCAAGCACATTTTGAGTGGAAGAATGATTTATAAATATGCCAACTAAAGGAGTCTCTGGACCGCGATAAAAAGGGAGGGGATATAATCCAATCATTTAGTCATCCACAGCTGAACATTTGCAAGACTTATTCTTGGCTGCAACTTCTCCTAGGTGGGAATGGTGCCATGGCTCAGTCACTGATATTCTCTGGCAAAGGAGAGGGTAATCTCTAAGGAAGGGGTGCTGTTTTTTGGATGGCTCTTTTTATCAGGTTTCCTCATCACGTTGGCCTTCTCTTCGGTTTTCAACTTCCTCTCTCTGAATCTCTTCAACCAATTCTTCTAAACTGCTCCTCAGAGTTCACCCACCTCAGAGGTTCCCCCAAAAGTTCAGCTCACTTTCATATTAATGCATAACATGGACCTAATATTATTCTTTTATTTGCTACATATATCAATATACTACCCAATCAAAGCAACTCGTGGCAGTTTACAAGAGATAAAACACAAATTAATCATAAAACACCTTCATCTCCAACCCTCCAGATTTCACAATCACAATGGAAAGATGTGGATGATCCATGTGGCTTTGGTAACTAAGTTGATTAGCCTTCATCTCACCTCTTCTCCAGAGGAAGCAGAGTGAGGGGAGTTTGCTACATTTAATTTCCTGTTGGTGGGCAGTTCTACTCTTGGTTCCTGGGATTTCCTCCATCCTGCCTGAAATGTATTTATTTATTTAGTTCCCTCCCCTCTTCCTCCCACACCATTCTCATCCACTGAAGCCTAAGGAAATAACCTTGAAGACATCAACACAGGTCTACAGAAATGCAGCAGAAGATAAGGGGGATGAGGCCACTGGTCCTGTGGAAGTGTCCAAAAACATTTATTGACACAAGACTTTTATTGACACTGGTAGGAAAAAGTTTTCATTGCTTAATGTCACTAATGGATAAAAACTCCATTACATACAAGAAACCATCAGTAGTTTTTATATTGAGACAGAAATTATTTCACAAGATCTTATTTTCACCAAAATGGCCTTCCTGCTGTAAGAACAAAAACAAAAAAAAAAAAAAAAAGATTAACTCATGGACAATAAGGCAACAGGCAATTCACAGGAATTGCTAAATGAAAATCAGATTTTTCTACTTGTTCAATGGATTTCTTCCTAAAAGGTCAGAATTTAATTTTGAAATAATTGAAATTTTGCTAAAACATAAGGTTGCAAATAAATGTATGTAACTAAAAATAATTGAAAAGCCTACCATTTACTAATGACACAATAGTGCCTTCATTTATTTAGCGTCTTTTCCAGTGGTTGTATATCTAAGGTATGTATCTTAAATAGAACTTTGAGAGCTGGCTTCTCAAAAATAGTTCATCATTTTCTGATCTTTAAGACAACTTGGGTTCACAACTGGGCTTTGAAAATGCTAAGATGCAGATCAGAACTTCTGTCTATGATCTTGAGTGTGTTAAATGCTATTGTTCTTTGAAATGGTCTTAGAAGCTTGGGGTAAGGAGCATAATTTGGAACTGACTATTCACAAGTGATCCATTGTATAATAGAATTTTAATGTTTAATTTTAATGTCCCCACTCCTCAAGGCCACACCTAAGCCTCCATTGAGCAAGGAAGGCATGACTAATGGGTATACTTCTGTGTTCGAACATACCTATATCTTTGAATAATGTCTATATGTGTGAGAAGTAGATGGAGAAAGTGATGGGGTGACTCTACTCACTCTGCTTCTATCTACTATGAGGTCTCAGAAGCCACTGGTGATGCATGAACCTCAGCAGATCTCCACAGAGATTTTGTGGACTTCAACCTGAATATTTTCTCATGCCCTTTTCTGGACGCATATTAGAAGCTCACAGATTTACTGCACAGTCAAACTAATAAACTAACTTATATAATAACCAAAGTGAAGGAGGCCAAAATGAGAGAAACATGAATCAGAATGAAATTTCTTGATCTACCGCAGAAGTATGTTTTCATAGAAATAATAAAAGATCATTTGTATGTAATGAGAGCCTATGTACATAGTGTTAATTAATAGATTAAAATTAAGTCCATGGAAATTGGCAGATTTCCTCCCAGAGACACAGTTTGGGTAAATGGTGGTAAACAATTCAGCTGAAAATGAATTCAGCTGTATGAACATTTGTATGAATATTTCAGTTGGTTTAGCTCAGTTAGACTGAAAGATGTACAGTTATATGCAAACACTGATGGAAGTTTCCTTCTGTGAAGATTATTCAAGGAGCTACGTGTTTGCATCGGTACATTATTGTTCTCGTATACTCGATTAGCAGATCCTGTCTCTTCATAGTAGATAGAAGCAGAGATCCTGTCTCTTCAATTCTGCTAACAGTAAATTTTAGTTACAAACTTTTACCTTGAAACTCAGTGTTTTATCACAGAACCTTAGAGCCAACTAGATTTAAAATATTTATTTTCCAGCTATAAATTGTGTATTCCAGATTATAGGGATATGCATTTGGAAATGTGCAAATTACTCAAGACATGCTGTTTTACCCCAGATATAGTAGATCTCACAGGACTACTTATGAGCAAGTTTGCATAGCTGCATTTTATCATTGTAATTTGTTTGGAAGCTGTCTGTTCTCCTCAGAATGAATACTTGAGTGGCAAATAACAGCACAAAAAAATAAATATGTTAATATCAAACACAGTACCAAAAGTCATAAATGTGGGGGGGGGGAACGTGAAAGAATACCTCAATTAACCAATAAACATATAATCCAGGACTTAGAATAATATTCATCAAACATGTTCCCCAAAATAAATCTTTCTTAGTTACCCAACTACTGATAGGCACTGAATAGGCTTTGAAACTGATTTTGAAGTGTGTTTCAGATCTCAAGAAATACTGCATTTCCCTGCTCTTCATGAAAGAAGACTGACTTTTGCCAGATGTTCACACAAGCCTGAAGAAAAAAATTGCAACTTTAAGGAATCATTAAAATTAATGTGACTATTAAAGCAGCAGTGCCTTCGTTTCAGGCTTTTGCAGAAAGTTTGGCTTCTTTTGTTTTTGTTTCACCTTTATTTAATAAAACAGAACAAAGGAAAATTCAACTAAAGAACAGAAGAAAAAGAAGAGAAAGAAAATGAAAGAAGTAATACGCCAAGAACAGAAATTATGCATATATATTCTTGTACCTTTATCTATGTACATATATACAACGGTTTCCATAAAGGATGTTCATATTTTTGTTTTTATCCATAGAAAATCTATCTCTGCAAAGCAGTTCATTCATAAATTGCAAAGAACATGATGTCTTCGATTCACTGAGTAACTGCGGCTATAAATTTATCTTTCCACTGTTGAAGGACTAGTCTGTTAACAATAGAGACAAGCACAAAGAGTCCATTTCTGTTGTCCAGCCATCAATTTCCATGGAGTAAAATAATAGGGACTCTAAAAATATTAAAACCTGCCTCAAAGTCAGATTAAGATATGCAATTACACCTTTCCTGAATGTAATCATTTCAGGGCATCATACAAACATGTATGAATGAAGCATTATTCTCATTATATCTCTAGCAACACAACGTTTTGCTCATTGCTTTTCTATACCAATGCAATGGGGTGCAATAAGTCTGAAATAACTTTTTTTTTTTTGGTTGAATAAGCCATAATCTAAGATCTATTGAATTGTGCTGAAATATTAACATTAAGATGGTTTCCCATTATTCTGACACAATGGGGACCTTTAATTTCTTATTCCATTCAGACTTTAAAAGCTACAGTATATATTAAATTGATTTATTGAGAACAGGTACTTATAAAGACTAATTTAGGCCTTTTGTCTCATAGTATTTAATGATCATTTCTAATAAAACAGATCTCTCTGAAGCTCAAAATACAGCTAGTCCAAATCAAGATGTCAATAAATGTTACAGCTGTAAATAGTGCCAGTGAACGGCAGCAGAGGTATGGTGTTCATCCATCACAGAATATGATAAAAGTTCATAATTATCACCCAATAATTGACCTAAGAGAGAAATCCCAGTATTCTTTCAAAACTTTGATAGAACAGGGTTTGATGCTTTGCTTTTGTTTTTCTTTTAAATCAATTTTAAGGTAAATTAGGTTCCATGTATCAATTTGGTATGAGAAAAATGATCAAAGTGCAATTTTCCAGAAATAGTATAATGCAGGTTTCAAATTAATGTGATAGTGATCTGAGATGTGTCTAATCTAATACAATGAACCTAAAACAGTCCAATTAATTAAAGGTTCTATATATGAATATTGCAAAAGTGTGCAGGAAAGATAATTTATTCTAAGTGAAGATATCCAAAATTTGGTAGTACTCAAAAGGAATCCATAGTGATATAATTTAAGGTTTGAGAAACCAAAGTCCCATCTTTACCTGACAACTACTGTACATTTTCTTTTTCCAAAGCTGGTCTGCTTTAATGAGTACCAAAGAAGTCATCATTGGAAGACCTGAAGGACCAGGTTAGGGACAGATTGTCATTCAGAAAATCTATCTATGTGGTTGCTAAGAGTTGACATAGACTTGATGGCACATAATCAATCATTCAATCAATCAAAAAAGAGGTCAAGGGTATCCTCAGGGTATAGTCAAAAAAGTCAAGATGGTAGCCACAACCGTGTGATCAAAGTCCTGTACATGCAACACACATAAAAACCAGGTGGAGCTTTAATCACACCATTGTGGCTTTTTTGACCATAACCTGCAGATGGACTGAGAGAGGTTCTGTGCTTGTGTGAAAATTAAAACACTTCTGAATAATTTTCAAGGTCTCCAGAGGTGACCTTCAAACTGGTATTTTGGACAGCCCTCTTCAAATATGAAGAAGACGATTTAGCCCTTTTCATCATCATGAAGACCCAGCATGAGACCCACAGTCAATGAGAAGTCACAGTATTTTTTTGATGATTTCTCCAAATATTAAGTTCTAGAACCCCCTTCCTCTAATTACTACTATCAACAACTACTTTGTTCAATATACAGACTTGTAATAAGAAATCCAGTTTTCACCAAGACATCCACTCAAGAGTAATTTCTTTTTGCATAAGGGGTCTGTTGTATGTTTGGGCTATTCATCCTATCTATGGCAAATAAACAGAAATGTTTCTTTGTTATGCTGTTCAAAGAGGATGTTACAAAACTGAACGAAAGAGTATTGTGTCTACATGGGGGGTGCAAACTAGTACACCTGCAAGACACAATACTCTTTCGTTCAGTTTTGTAGCATCCTCTTTTTTCCTTTTCTTTCATCTACAATCTCTTTCACTTCATCATCCCATCAAACATCCTTTTTTTTTTTCATATTTGTGACGTCATTCTTTCCATTTGGTTCCAAGCAACTTCCACATCTTTTCCTTATGTTCACTTTCCACTCATTCTGCTGAGAGATTAAAGGATCTTCTACTTTTTTTTTTTTCTTAAACAGCTTATATTTTGCTTCCTGTAGTCATTCTACTTTCACGCTTGCCTCTTTCATGGTGCCTTTAATCTGGGCATTTTTCCCAAATTCCACAGTTCTTCATGAATTTGCTCAAACTTTCATAATAAATTAGTTCAGTCATGCTTTTAGACTTATATTCATTCCATTGCCATGTGCTTAAATCATATACTTGAAAACAAAAGACAAATCTTTCTTTTTTAAATATACTTTTATTTTTATTTAAAAGAAAGGTGTATTTTCAAAAAAAGTTATTGCAGTATCTATGAATGGACAGAAAAGTCCATACAATTAATGCTCAGTATAATGTTAGTAAAAGATACCAAGTAGAGTACATTGAGTTGTTTTCATGATATGAAACATACATACATACATACATACATACATATATATATATATATATATATATATATATATATATATATAT
>NW_006533537.1:150998-163065 GCF_000186305.1 Python bivittatus | reverse complement strand
AGAAAGAAAGAAAGAAAGAAAGAAAGAAAGAAAGAAAGAAAGAAAGAAAGAAAGAAATTAACCTTCCCTATCAAGTGAGTCCCACCAAGTCACATCTCCTGCAGGCAGAATTTTTAATATCGCTGGGGAACAAAGCTGTGTTTATTACGCTGAACAGAGAGCAGAATTCTTTCTGGGTTTTCCACTTTGCACCCATGTGATTTTACTGTGTTTCATGTCTTTCTGTGGTTGGCTGCCTTCTCTGTTGAATAGGCTGGCAAGTTAGAAAGTCAAACTGTATTATCCTCTAGAGTGTTGTAATTTTGCTTCTTAACTGTCAGACAGTAGGTTCCCAGTGATACTTCTGAGCTGTTTCTCTGTCCTTGTATAACAAAGAAGTGGGAAACAGACTGTTAGGACGGTCATAGAATCAAGCAAGGGCAGGGCAGAATTCCCTACCTACCTAACCCAGATTCTGAGTTGGGTGGGAGATCACAATTGCTCCTGTTTTTCTGCTGTGATTCCCCATAAAGGCCCATATTTCTCTTCCACATCTTAAATAGGGAAGCAAAGACCTTGAACTTCACTTGGCTAATTTCAAAATACAATCTTAATGGGGAGCAAGGCCTCTAAAAGCAAAGGAACAGTAGCTCATAGAGTATCATTCATTTTGGACCCAATGGAGTTACCAGTTTTCAGATATGAGAAAGAATCTCGTGTTGGGCAAAGACTACAAGCTCTGAAAGTTAGCTCCTGCTTTGCAAGTCCTCCTCTGGGGTGGACATGTGCCCAAATATGATTTATTCAATTATCAAGTAATCTCTTGTTAAATTAAAAAAAAAATAGTATTTTTACAGAGCATTAACATTATGAGAAGAAAGATGATCTAAAACAAGTTTAATTATTTTAATTATATTTTTTAATCAAGCTGCCCACTATTATCAAACACTGATATTGAATTTAAGAATGACAATTCCTTATTTTATTACATTTCTATTTCTTCCTCCCGTTGGATATCTGAGCAATGAATATGGTTGTTTTTATTCTCACAAAACGTCAGGGAAGTAGGTTAGGGTCAAAGTACCTATTATGTCAAGAACAGCTATATATCTTTGATTTCTTTTTCTTTTTTTTAAATGCAGGAACAAGGAAAAGAATTTCTGTTTTATCCCTTCACCTTATGACTGAAGGGGGGAAAATCCTCCTCCCCACGTAGGCTGTAAGAATTTTTTTAAAATCCTATTTTGTCAATGGACTTTTTTTCACCCCTCTACTACATAGAAATACATGCTGGGTGTTGGGAAGGGAGAGAAACATTTTGATCATACCAAAAAATAAAACTTGTAATAGCCAACATTTCCCAGTGGTAATTAGTTAAAGAAAAATACTGAAGGTATAAACTGCATTACATGCATTTAGCATAATTAAATTGCTTGTCACCGTGTAGATGCTGTAGAAATAAAATTTAAGATCCACAACGAAGTCACCTTGTGCTCTTGGAGAAGAGTCAGGTTTAAATTGAACAAAGAAACAACTTGAGTACTCATAGGAATAGAATGGACAAATTTAGAAAGGAGGGAAACAATGTTATCGAAATAAAATTAAGATCAAACCAAAGTGTATTCTGCATTCAAAAATAGAAAACCCTTAAAATTTATCATACTGCAAAGTATTTCTGGTGTTTTATTTGCCATTTATTTGGTTTATTTATTTTATTTGTAATGAACAGACCAATATACTTCACTTGTATCTAATTGTTAACTACGTATTTGGAAATCAGATTTATAGTATTAAATTTTCCATACCTGATGGAAAAGGGAATGGATACTCTAAACTGAAGGGTTTCTACCACCAACTGGTGGTGCTTCTGAAGACCACTAAATGATATGCTTGCTCTTTTAAAAAGTTAAGGTCTTCCTCAATCTGAGGTCAGTTCCTGGCGACTATATGGACAGGTTAGTGTAGATCCCTTAGCAAGCAATTCAAGTGCACACCAGATCCAACCTTGTTTAGCTTTTTTCAAGATCAGCTTGCTCAGCTTCTATTCCGCATCTCAGTACTACTCTAGCCAGTAAGTGAGGTAGATACTCATAGCACAATAAAGTTATCACTCGAAAGGCAGATGATTAATCTCTTAAAAATTGCTTCACATAGTGGTGGATTTAAAATTAGGCACTCAGGGTGACACTTCGCCTTAAGCTTTCACCTACTTCTGCTAGTGACCTTTCACTAAGGATTTGTGCTAGTGGACTGATGATGATGATGATGATTTTGCTATAGCCTTATTTTAACACTGAGCCAACACAAGACATGGGAAATGGATTATGAAGATATATTTTGCGCATGTTGGGAATGCATACCCAAGATTTTAATTATAACTTGGAAAGATCTACTTTTAAATTCCTTTTAACCAGCAAAATATAGAACAGTTTTTCCAAAGTCCCCCCCTCCTTTAAAGTTTTTTAAAAAATGCAATTTATTATAACAAAATCAGCATCAAAACAAAAGTAGAATTTTTTTCCTACCTGGTTGGCCAACCTTTATTTGCAGATAGATTTTAAAAGTCATAACTACATATTTTAGAATTAGACTAAAGGCAAGCAACCTGCCAGTGTTTTCTGTATGACATTACATATCTGCATGGCTTTCCCCTCTCTCTCCACCAGTAAGAAACGTATCAGCAGTATGTGAAAGTCATAATGCATATTTGATGGAAAACAATTAGTCAGGTTAAACTCTCACTGTAGCCAAGAGAGTGTAAGAGCTCTAATAAGAGACAGAGTTGCTCTCATTGTCAAATATGAAAGCACAGGAGAAATTATTGATAGGATAACCGAACTGAAGCTTCATTCTATGTAGATTCTGGCTTATTCTAATTTGTATGGTTAAGCTGTTGGTTAGAAGCATCATTGTCCATGGAGATGAACATTTCTCTTGCAGAGTAGCTGGCTATTTCAACTTAAAGGGCTATGATTTTTTTAAAAATTGTTTTACTAGGCAATTCTCCTTCTCTAAGCAGCCGAGCAGAGTAGAAATGGAGTTCACGGAGATAGCATGAAATGTAGTGAAGTAAAGCTCCATAACAGCCTAAGGTGACAGCACAATTGCCTTGTGGAACAGAAGTGGTTTATTTGACGGTCTTCAGCATCTGAAGTTCTTTTCAGTGGTAAAAAATCGCATTCCAACTGGACATTCCATTCAGTGTAGCACCAGAATTGGAAGGAATAAAACATGTTTTGAATATCCCAACTGGGAAAAAAGAAATGAATTGTCCTCCACAAAAATGGTTATGTGGGCCGTATTTCAGAATGCATACAGCAGAAAGAGAACAACTGAAGGGTTAGGTCAGCTAAACACAAGTAGATGTTTGCTATCTATTTGGAGGTAGATATGTGGAACAATGGCAGCACCTCGTCTCTTATTACATCTCATAAGCCTTCTAAATGGTAAGCAACAACTACTTGTTCTTCACAGGTTTTGGTATTGTAACCTTTATACTTATTTTGTATGGTACTTTTCAACACAGTTTTGCTTCTCAGACATTTTTAAGGATGATTTCAGAGACATTACACCAGTGTTGTCCAAACTTGGCCACTTTAAGATGAGTGGACTTCAACTCCCAGAATTCCCCAGCCAGCATGGGGACAACACTGCATTACACCATCACCAGAGTTAGTTCTTTGTTAATAAACTGAGATGAAGGCATATCTATAGAATGTAATAATCTGCACAAATGATGCAGTTTAATTCCGAATTACAGAACAAGCTTTCTTAGGTCCTAATTGCATGTTCATCTTGCTTTGTTGATCAAATGTGTCTGAAGTTTGAGGAATGAATTGGTAAACGTCCCTTGGAAGAAGACGTCAAGGCCAACAAAGAAAGTCATCCCACGTTATGAAACAAAGCCCTTAAGATAAATACGGGAAAATGCCTTGGTTCATGTTTTTTGATACATGATGTTGATGAGGATGATGATGATGACGACGACAACAACAACTGAGAGGAAGAAAAACAGAGATTTGTCTACTGTGCTGATAAATATGCCTTTAGAAGCACCACAAATAAACGAAGTGAGCAAGCTAGCTTACTCCAAAGGAGATACTTTTTTTCAGGTGCTACATGTGAAGTTTCTCCTCAGAATAAAGACAGGTCAAAAAACAATATGCATTCAAAATAAAGTTAAACATTGTGTTTCTGGTTTGACCATGCTACGATGGAATCCAGGTGTAGAGCAGAGCTCCCTTTGTCTCTGAGTCATTGCTTTGCTTGTTTGTTTTAGCTGCAATCATTATATGACAATATGTGGAAAATGCAACTGTTATGCTACAATATGTGGGAACAAGCTAGCAAAGTATATTCTGTTTTCATATCAACTCTCTGTACTGCAAAATAAAATGAAAAACGTATTTGCAGACTTTCCTGGGCAATAATTCCATGAGATTCTCGCCCACAACCTTATTTTCTTCTTCTTCCAATACATTTCTGGCTTTCCTTGCTTTCCTAAGCAGTTGTTCTCTTCCCTGCATCTTAGAAGAGAATGAGTCAACTTTAGCCCAGTGAGTTTTAATTCTCTTTGTTAATATAGTTATGACAGCTAGATCTATGTAGTCAATTCAAAATCCAACTCATCATTATTTTGATTCAGAAAACGATTCTGATTTGTCCCTTAGAAATCCCAGACAGTTCTGGAAAAAGCCATTTTGGTCCATGGAGAGAAACTTCTTTACCTGAATTGCTGATTCAATTTGACTTTCTGATTCAATTAGAAAAGTTGATTACATTTAGATTTGATTGAATTGCATTTAAACAGAATTTCTGAATTAAATAGTTGCACATCATAATAATAACTATTGATTGCCTAATAGCTTTGTTAAGAAAGAAAGGTTGGCACAAGAGGAGAAAGAAATTAAAACACATGATATTGACACAGATACTGTATTCATCAATCCTGACTGATCTCTAATATTATTTATGATAGCAATATGCGTCTTACACTTGCTGAAATTAGTGGCACTATCATCCAGTAATAAACAAGAACAACGACAACAAAATATCACCAAAGAGATCTGCAGTATAGAGGCAGAAACCACAGGAAGACTGAAGGATGATGGGTGTATTATTAGAAGTGTAAAACAAACTTTTGAGTAATTCAAGGGGAAAATGCAGTTAAGCTCAAAGTATAATAGAAATGACTGATGGCATGCCTAAACTTGCATGCCAGCTATGTCCACAGAGGCTGGGCAAAAAAATTAAAATAAAAACTACAAGCGTGCAATCAAAGCCCCACCCCACTTTTTCACGCGCATCACAATGTCGTGATGGGTAGTAGGGCTGAATAATTTCCTGCTTGACTCTGTGGAGAGTTTCTGCTAATCAGAATAAATAGATGTGCCAATGGCCTGATTCAGTCTGATGAAATGCCATGCATGGCTTCTGCAGTGGGCTGAAATTAGTGTGAAAGGAAGTTTGATTCTTCAGCCTCTTTTTATAAACTCATCTCCAAGTCGGTGCAATGGTTCAGGGAAGAGCAACAAAGAGAGTGAGGGGTTTGGAAGCCCAGTCTTACAAACAATATTTACAAGAATTAGAGATGCTTAAAGAAGACAAGACATGATATCACTTTTCCAATACCTGAAAGGCTGTCCCAGGAAGTAGTGTTACTCTCCATAGGACAAGAGCCAATCTTTAAAGTGGAAGCTTTATGGAGCAAGTTCCAAATTCAAAATAAGAATAAGAAGGAATTTCTTGACCTATTAAGCAGTGGAATAGTCCCCCTCTGGACAGCCATTTATTTGGGATAGTTTGAGGATTCTTGCCCTGGGCAGCAGGTCAGACTAGAAGACCTCGGAGAACCCTTCCACGCTATGAATCATTATTTAGGGTTCTCAGCTCCTTTACAGGACCTTAAGAGAGTTTGTAATGCAGAACTATATGCATAAGAAAATTAAAATGTTATTCTAATGATAGAAATGATTTTATCTTCACTGTCCATCAGCCATTGCATTCCATTAGGTCCCTGTAATCTTTGAGGATGGTTCTCCAGTTGTGATTTGAAAATACTGTTATGCTTTAACGGTAATGAGAAAGCAATTAGTTTTGATGACAGAGATCTTCGAAAAGCAGTAAAATCTTCTCCAGTAACTTTCTGTCAAGAAACTGGAAAAAATCGATTTCGATCCTTGAAATGAGTTCTGATATTCTCTGTTGGCAGTTTCCCATTTCCCCCCACAACTCTCAAATGCTAATTTTCTTGTACTCGCTGCCTGATTAAAAATTAGCAATAGACTAACCAAATTTTGGAAATGGGAAGAAAAACCTTCTAAAAATGGGAGCTGGCATTTGAGAATTAAGGAATATGCATATTGCACTAATTCTGGCTAGATGGAAGTTATTACATGCATGCTTAACGTAGCCCATTAATTTTCAAACCAAATCAAAGCATGCTGGCTGAAGAATTAAGGCGCCATGCAACACCGAGGAAGTTCAATATGGTGCAGTCATTTCTCAGTCCTGAATCTTTTGACAACTGATTTCGTTGGCAGCCCCCACGTTCTAATAGCATAACAGTGGGGAAAAGTATTTCTTTTTCTGTCTCCATGCTATGGAAACTTTAATAAAACCCTTAGTTTTTTCTTAAACCGAAAGCAGTAGTAATTTCAACCTCACTTCACTGAGAGGTAGTTCTGTCCCATAGATGTCATGGCTGTTTTTCTCGTTCATTTCCCCCTTTAAAAATAAATTGTCTCATGTATTTACAATGCAAAGCAATTAAACTGAAGTCGTTTATATATATATTTAGAAGAAGTTGGAATAAATTCCTACTGAGTAAGCCCCAGACAGGTATCATATACTAGGTTTGGGATGCATATTTTCCAAAGAAGATTAGGTATTTGACTAATTTATTAAAACACGGAAATTTAATGAACTTTTCTGTCAACATATATGTGAATTTAATAGTAGTATTATAGCCATTTTTTAATGTTTGAATGTGAAAATAGGGGTTTGAAAATACATGTACAGTGCACATATTATTAGCTGGGAATGGCTGCAACAATCTTTGAGATGACAAGTCTGGATGTTTTTGTGTCCTGGAGTTTTCAGGGATTTGGTGGGAATAAGGGACAGTATTTCCTGACTGAACATTTACAAAGAGAAAATATGCTGAGCATAGTTAACTATCAGAACTGGCTCAAATGTTCATATACAGATTTTGATATTTCTCACTTGATTATTTGCCTGCTAATGGTGGGCAGATGAATCTAAGCATTAGATGACACAATTGGAAACCTTTAACTTTGAGCCCACAGATAACTAGAAGAACCCTTATTGCCAAATGGAGATTTTCTATTTCTCCTTCCTGTTCCAGTGTCTGAAAAGTCCGTCTGAATGGCTTGGAGCAGTGGGAAAATGAAGGGAAATCCCCTATGTTCCATTTTCATCTGTATTCCTTTGGACCCTGTCCATTCTTTGCAAGATAACCCAGTGATCCTGTCTTTGATGTTCAATCAGTAATCTACATCACAATACATGTAATAGATTCACATAAATAAGCATTTTGGGGTCTGGGTCACTGACCTGCAGTAAAGTCTGGGTGAATGACTTATAATAAAGAATTTGATTTGATTTGATTGATAAGCAGACATGTATGAGCCAAACCATAACATTTACAAGCAAACCATCACTGGTGACTATATGGACATGTCTCCCTATAACAATTTTCTTGACAACCATAGTCCAGAGGAGTTCAGCCAAGTTGCTCCCACCTGACCAGACCCCTCTGAATTAGACCCATCTATATAGGTTCATTGTGCATGGCTTCTGAAACAATCTTGTTGCATCATGGATTTTGCTTAAAACCAGAAGCATACACTGGTCAAAGTTCAACACTAGCATACTGCAGAGATTTAAGCTTCTCCCACTGACACCCAAGACGTTAGAAGGATTTATATCTAGATAAATCATGCCCATAATAAATTGGGAGAGGAGTGTCTCAATATTTCTCAGTTGGACAGGTATAGCTGTATAGCCACAGCAGTTACATCAGTTTCTCACCTGGAGGCACTTAGAGGCTTGGGAGGGCTTGCAGGGGAGCTGTTGAGTGGGGAGAACAACGTTCTTCCCAAATTAGTAGTATCAGCCAGAAAAACAGCCATAGGATGGTTCTGTCAGTCAACAGGGGGAAAGAGTCATGTTTCCTTGGGGTATCTTGGAATACAGGCACATGCTAGAGAACAAAAATAACAATCCCAAAGGATTACTGAAGTAAGATTTTATTCCAAAGCTTGTGGTTAACAATTCTATTTTTAACTGGCACCCAAAGCAATTAGCTAATGCAAAATAAAGCAGAGATTAATATAGAACAGTTAGGGAGATGTCTGCCCCCATATACTTGCCAATTATGGAAGTCTCATTTCAGAGGACCATTTGGTTTGGTTTTCAGATATGCCTCCAATTTCATCTGCATTGCAATTCTCTTGACATGTCTGACATTTTCTTTTCTAAAGCATTGTAAACCTAGGCTATTTTCTCAGACTAATCTATAAATGTAGGTCTGTTCTTAAGAGAGTGGTAAATTTGGATGCAATTTTTCCCACTGATTTCACTATAATAACCTGCTTTATAAAACAATTGAGAGTTTTCATATATAACAAAAAAGTAAAGAAAAGGTGATTAATACAATGCTTGATATAGACTTCCAGGAGCTGAACATTGCTGAGCTTATAACAAGAACACCTTTTCATGCAATATCAAGACATCTAAGAATCAAAAGATCATTCAAACTTGGGTTTTTTATGACTTTCAAGAATCCTTTTTATAAAAGAAAATCTTGAGGGTGCAATTTATAAATAGCTAAAATATGTCCACGACCAAGATACTGGAGACATCATCCGAGGGTTTCAGGTAAAATATGCTTTTGGATGAGCCCTTCCATTGAAACTAAAGCAAATCCAGCTAGAACAATGAAGACCCTCATCTCTGGGTCACACCCAGAGATGGCTACCCCATCATTGCTTCTTGTCAAGTATGTAAAACTTCCAGCTATTTTACACCTCAGAGACATTATCAGTTGTTCGTTGTCCGAAAGTGAACCTAGCACCTCCTACATATGACGGGGGTGATTTTTTTGCAGAGGACATTTCCCTGGGTGCTGAAATGTCCGGGAGAAACTACATAGCTGACAAGTCCCCATATATTTGGGAGTACAAAATGGGTGAGAGAGATGGAAAAGCTTGCCTTTACTTGTCCTTATAACCCTGTTTGCTCTTCATGTTCCTCTGAGCAAGGCCTTCTTTTTCATTTCTCATTCCTGGCCTCATGACTCAGAAATCAACTTCCTCCTTCCTTCCGTCTCTGTGAAAGTTTTATAGCCTTGAAGAGGTGTTTAGAGACCCTTCTAATTGATTAGTGAGGTCCCATAGAAGAACTGCTTATTCCCCTCTATTCACATTAACCTTGACCATTTCTAGATTAATACCTGGTTCATTTAAATTATGGATATATATGTACACTTGAACATATTGCAAGGTATTGGGTTAAATCTGTATGAGCATTACATTTAGTTTGCGTTCGTGTTAAATTTTGATTACAGATTTTGTTGTTAAACTGCACTAATTTTATTGGATTGGTCTTTTTTTCTTTTCTGTAATTGCTATATTTTTCCAAATGGTACTGTGCCATGGTAAATGTGTTTAATAAAGAAACAACACCAAAATAAATAAGTCCATTCTTTTCTTCTTGCTTCTGTGTGACTGTGAGTGATTATAGCTATGACAAAAACCAGTTTTGGAAATATCACATGGAAAGGAAGTAGGGACATAGGAATATATGCAATACTTTCTTTTTTCTTGTTAAGCAACTTTAGAACTTGAACTATGCTTGCAAAAATCGATCTCAGTAAATAATTTCTGTTTAGGGATTAATATCTGCTCCAGAACTCAGAAGGAGAAGTAAGTCTAGGAACCTTGTCTTTAGTAATCCAAGTCATGATAAATAATTAGAAGCCTGTTTATGTCTCCTAAATTCTTTATGGATTAAAATATTTCTTTGGCAGGTGCCAGGAGGCGGGCATCACAGCAAAGAAGGCCCGCCTCCTGGCACCCGCCAAATGGAATTCCCTGGCAGGCGGGAATTCCCAGCATGCCCTCTCTGCCAGACCTGCTGGGACAAGCAGATTTAATATAAAGCGAAATTAGAGAAAAGAAAAGAAAGGAAAAAGTGAAGGGAGACAGTAAAAGAGAAAATACAATTAGAAACAAGAAAAGAAAAGAAAAATATATAAAGAAGCGGCTCCCGATCTTTACAGCTGTTACAAGCAAACAGGTTTTCACACCTCCCTCTTTAAAATTACATCATATTTCCCTTCTTCCCATATTCAACCCTTTTTAATCAGCAAATCCATAAATCACCAATTCATTTTTTTTCTGCTTTCAGCAAAATGCCCATAAAAGGTTTTCAGTCTTTAATAAAAGTACTTGTCTTATCACTGATCAAACAGGTCAATTTTGCCATTTCTGCGAATTCTGTCATCTTCACAAACCATTCCTCCATTGTGGGTGGGCTAGAATTGTTCTGAAATGTGTGTGTGTTTTGTGTGTGTGCATGCACACACATGCGGGTGTATAAGTAAGATCGATAGATTGATGGATAGGAGATAAATGTCCACTAGTATTAATTATAGAGATCCTGTATTCAAATGCAAGACGCAACTAATAGACAAGAATTGGAATCCAGATCTACAAGTCCTGATACAAAACAAATATATTTAGAATTAAAACACGCAAAGCCAAACATTTGATTTGAGTATCAGAACTGCAATCAGCCCATAGTTTTACCCGTTTTTATTGCCGAGTTGTTTCCTGATCCTACCACTAAAGGCTTGTGAGTCCAAATGCTTTGCTGATCTACGTTATACATCCCCCAATCTAAATTTAATTTACCTTCAAGGTGACCTAACTAATTCTTTTAAAACAGGAAAAAAAAATAATCACCCACTTTAGACAATGTCAGTATAATGAGAAACAAAGGGAAGTTATTTCTGGGGGAGGGGAGGGGGCGCTTAAAAATAGTTTGTAAATTGTCGGTGTTGTGCACTGCATTGTCATTCAGAAACAGAACATTGCCCTCATTTCTGGAAAGGAAGATCATGAAAAATGTTTGCATAATGTCATTATAGAGAAGTACCACATTGAATTATTCAGCAATATTTCATCAACATCCACAGAAGTGGCACAGTATCAGTAGTGACAATTAGCTATCCTGAATTATCTGACTCCATCTCAGAAAATAATAAATCTTTTAAAATATAGCATAATTCAGATTTGTTTTCCTAATCAGAATTAGTGTTGTTCTATCTTCTGATTTTTAAATTTCACTTGCAGCAAATGAAAGGATTTTGATCATTCTTTCACCAGAAGATGGACAAATCTGTCTTCTACAAATGTAATTTTGTGCCTTCTCAGAACATTAGCCTTTTTGTAAAAAAGAGAATTTCTTCAAAGCATCTGTTGTTATTGTTTTAATACTCTCCATATATAATTTTCTTGAATTGCCTTCTAAGTAATTTGAAAATATGTAATTTAAAAGTACATGCCTTTATCATTGCAGGAATTTGGCCTGTGAACCAGAACAACAATAGTGGCTTAATTTGAACATTTTAAAATTGTTTAATAATATAATGTAAACCCTACTTTGTAGTTCCTCAAACTGTATCACAGCTTAAACATGCCAAATTTAGTACAGATATCACTGGAAGACAGACATTTTGGCTGGTCATAAATGTAGCATCATCATCATCTTTATTATGGTCACGGACCAGAATTACAAATAAAAATACATTGAAATACATTAAAAATACATTAAATAAAATGAACAGCACACGATAATATATATACAGATTGGTGAGGTCATCTGTGGGCAGTCAAAATCTGCCTAATTTTGCAGACAAAATTAGCTAACAAAATTTAGCTACATTCAGGGAAACTAAATCATTCTGATCAGATAGCAACAACTGGACACAAAAAAGATTAGAATTACTTGGATATTTTATCAGATGAGGAGTTATTAGATGGGTTTGTGAGTCCTTATAAAT
>NW_006533537.1:105907-121958 GCF_000186305.1 Python bivittatus | reverse complement strand
AGAGAACCCCAAGGACTCCACAGTTCAACCCTGAGCTACACATATTCGCCTCTATTGATAGTTTTATCTTTCCAGTGTTTAGCTGTGGACATTGTGGTGGCAGTCAACAAAAATGCCACCAGTTTTTTAAAGTAAATATTTACATTAGACCCTAACAATATATTCAACAAAGCAGCTTGTGGACACATACTGTATTAATTTTTGTTTTATAACTTTACCAGTCTCCTAAAACATCCCAGACCAGAGGGAAAAGACATGGGGACATGACGCCCATCGTCTGGGAGCTGCTGCTGGTTCAGAATGTGGTGGCATGGGAAGTTATGTGCATTCCTCAATCAAAACCTGTTATAGTGCTGCTCCGTGAACTGCACTGGTTGTCTGTTTGCTTCTGGGTTCAGTTCAAGGTGCTGGTAATGACCTATAAAGCCCTATATGGCATGGGGCTGGGTTATCTGAGGGACTGGCCCTCCCCAGTGACATCTACCCATCCCATTAAGTCTGGCAGGAGGGGCATGTTGTGGGTCCTGTCTATGAAAGAGTGTCATCTGGTGGGACCCAGGAGAAGAGCCTGTTCTTCCCCACGCTTTGGAGCATTGTTCCCTGAGACTTTAGGTTGACCCTGACCCTCCTGACCTTTATGAAGGGTCTTAAGATGTGGTTTTGCCATTGTGCCTGGGGGTCCAGTAGTGGTAGAGACCTTCTACAATGATTGTGTTGAATGTGGTGTAGTGATGTATTCTTCCACTGATAATGGTTATTTTTTTGTATTAATGTGGTTTTATTGATGGTCTTTATATGTCTGTACATTTGTTTTTAGCCTGTTTCTATTGTTGTTCTTTAGTTATTGTGAGCTGCCCAGAGTCACTTATGCAAATAGAATAAATAAATATGAAAGGTTGTCTCTCTCTGAAGAAAAAAAAAGTTGATTATATTGTTTCATCCTCTATTTAATGCTCTTTCGTTTGTACAGCGAGAGCAGGAGAAATAAAAGCCGCTGAAATACAGTGATATTTTGTGGTTTTCTGCACTGCAGGGTGATATGACATTGCGCAACTATTCCAAATGGAAAATGCATTCGTTTTTCACTAGAAATGATTTATAGTTCTTTTTTTCTTCTCTTAAGATCAAGTTTGCTTTTATGACAGCCAGAAAATTAATTATGCTGCCTTTAATTGGTTACGGGAAATAGAAATTGCCCCAATTATGTCAAAAGTTCCAGTGAAACAGTGATACAAAATATTGGGCATAAATCATTTTATGTATGGGAAAATGAACATTCCTTCTGACAAACAGCATACCTCAGTTGGCAGAGATCATGGTCAGTTTAGGAAGGTAAAAACAATATAGAATTACTTTCTTTTTCATTTGTGCAATAAGAGTGCTATTTCTCAGCAAATGGCTTTTCAATATTGCATGGAGCCCAGTAAGAATGAATCAACATGTAAATGACTTGCTCTTAGGGTTTCTATTGTTATTAAATCAAATTAAATTAAATAATTGCATCTGTAGTTGTAACTAAGTGGGTACAATGAAGCATGCCTTTTAACACATAGTGGCAAATGTCTGGGCTAATGTGTTGAACTTGAGACAAGGGGAAAAAATGCAAGATACTAATATTTCAAAAAATCAACCCTTTGTTTTTCCTTACTTCCCCCCTCCTCCCCTTGATGTCATCTTTTTCTTGGAATTTAAACTGCAAGTTAAAGTTCGTGGACATCTTTTGGCTACTTGGCCTGACTTTTCAGCCTACCTTGTCTCTCAGGGTTGTGGTGAAACTAGGATCAATATATGTAAACCTTCTAGAAGCACATACATAGAACCACAGATGCATAAATCATAAATAAAACTGAAGGAATTGGCAAAAGAATTTCTGAAGTCATTCAAATCAAAATGTCATCAGATTATGCAGTGAGGATGAATTGGTGTTCTTATGCAAAAAAGGTATTTTAACCTATTATTATTATTATTATTATTATTATTATTAAAAATGTTCTTTTGAGAAGAGATTTCATTGTCTTTGTGCCCCATTTTAGGATCCTCAGAAACATCTGGAAGGATCTACTGGAAAGAGCATGCCGCATTAGATAAAGTTTTGGTCTAATCCATGATATTCTTACATGTCTTACACAGGTCTCTCCCACTAGTAATTTAAATGTCCATTATGGAAAATCCAAACTCTATCTTGAGAAAATATCCTTATTAGGACAACTGAACAGTTATAGAATAGGTACAATCTTCTGAGTTTCCAGGAACTATTTGTCAGGCAATGAGCAGAATGAAATGTTGCCATTATCTGGTTATAATTTTAACTGGAAAGTTGAAGAAGCCACAGGTACACCAAATGGGTTAAGTCCCCACAAAAGTGATGATACATTGTGTCAGGGATTCCTCCAAACAATTTTGGGAAGTAGAAAGAATTGTCCAGTTTTAGAAATATAAAACCAAGGGATAAAATTCAAAATCATTCCATCCTGAGCAAAATGCATCCTTGCTAAATGGAAAAAAGAACAATCAACCATCTGGCAGGATTGCTTTGATTTGGATTCTTGGACTGAGTACAAGGTTGGACTTGGGATGCTAAGTACTCCCTTCCAGCCTAAAATTGTATGATCAGCTAGGTTGTATTTACATTAACAAAGCTGGGCATTACTTACACTGCTATACTCAGTAAAAAGAAACAACAGAAGCAAAATCAGTAGCACTGCTTAGCTGTGGGAATAGATACAGTTCCAAGGGAAGATAGTATGAAATTCTACTCTTTCTACACAGGATCCATAACAAAACATTTTGTTGATCATGCTACTTCAGCGGCTTTCCTGGTGGGTGGGCTTCTGAGATTGAACTATACAACTTGGTGGTAAATTAGATAAACAGGGAAAAGAAATCTGTCAGCACTTGTGAGATTTGATCACAGAATATGGCTGGGTTAGGCCATTGCACAATCACATTTGCAAAGATCACTTTGCATTCCTCTTGGACATTGCTTTGGATATTCCATGGTTGTCCCCCTTTTACTGTAGTGGGGAGTACTGGTGTCTTTAACTGTAAATTTAGAGCATTGCATCAAGAAGGAGGTATCCCATGTTAATGTTTGCTGTTTAAAAAAATATATGTATCGTTTCTTAGTGGATTTAGACCTTTGAGCCTTGTTTGTTTTTTATTCAGAGTACAATTGCTGTTCATAATTTTCCTATAGACATTTCTGTGTGCGTACCTTCGAGCCAGTTTTGACTCCTGGTGACTGCCTGGACTGTGCCCTGCAGTTTCCTTGTCAATGTTTTTGGAGGTGGTTTGCCATTGCCTCCTTCCTAGGGCCGAGAAGTTGTGACTGGTCCAAGGTCACCCAGTTGGCTTCGTGCCTAAGGTAGGACCAGAACTCCTAGTCTCCTGGTTTCTAGTCTAGTCCCTTAACCACTAGACCAAACTAATTGACTAATTGCATGGAAGTAAATCAAAATTTAAGACTTATTTGGGCCCACAACTGATATTTCCTATATGTGGATCTGTGAACTTCCATCTTTTGGATGTTTTAGGATTCTTTGCCTTCAACCCTGTAAGGGATACTTAGCTCTTTATTTCTTTATTTGATTTATATCCCATTTTTCCTCCAGGAACTCCAGGCAGCACTCTGTTATCCAACACACACACACACTACCCCTTTAACAACCATGTAAGGTTCATTAGGCTGAGGGAAAGTGTCTGGCCAAAAGTCACTGAATGATCTTCCATAACTGAGGGTGGACTTGAGAACAGGATCTCCCCGACCCTAATTTAACTGAGTAATTGACATATTGGACTTCGTATTTGCTCAGGAGAGAATCTATAATTCTGAGCAAAAGGCAGCTCCCTTTATCTTTGTTCTTTTGATCACCTCTTTTCACTGCATCTGATGCCCATTTAATGCCTTTCACACATTATGCTCCCCTGTGAGATGATGACTTTCCATTGACTGTTAAAAATGAGAACTGATATTGTTAGTATTGGTGGTAGTAAAAGTGATGGGGGTAGTAATAGTAGTTCTTTTGCTCCTTAGCACACTTGACCCTGATGAAAACCAGTAAGGTGAATCCATGGCTGATGGATTAATCTAAAAGGAAAGTCTCCTTCAAGTCAAGCTTGACTTCTTATGACTGGCTTGAGTACCTATCTAGCTTTCTTGGCAACAGTACATAAGCGGTTTGCCACTGTTGTCTTCTGAGGTTATTTTTTGTTTTGCTTTTACTTCCCTGTCTAGCAAACACCCTTGTGTTTCTTGGTAGTCTCATCTGAATACTAACCAGGTCTGGCCCTTTTTAGCTTTTCAAGGTCAGCCACAGTTGGCAAGGTGCGGCGTCTTAGCCGGCTTTGGCTTTACATGCTGGTGCTATGAAGAAAAAAACCCACAGAGCTGCTTTGATGACACACTTGATAGAATCCTCTGAAGTGGTTTGCCACCACCGTGATTTGCATGAACCAGCCAGAGCAGCTCTATCAATAGCATTTTGATGCTACACAAACAAACAAGGCAAAAAAGCTTGGGGAACAATTAAATGAAATTGGACGAAAATGCCCAGTTACTCTGGTTATTAGACAATCATAGAAACCTGCAACATCAGGGAGATGGAGATAAGTGAAGATAATTGTCTCTGACTCAAGCACTGAGGCAATTATGGAGTAGTATTATTATTATAATAAGTGCCTTTGGACATGAACAACTTGTTATCTTTCTGTAAATAATTTGTGTGATTAAATATCTCCTCCCTTGTTGCCACCTTGCAAGCTGGAAAGTGGCCTTGAATGCAAATGCAAGACTTGTACAAGCAGGAGATGCTTCTTCAGGAGGCAGATGTGAGCAGATGTATTATATTTGTGACATTTCTGTTCATTTCCTTTAGAGCCGTTCTGTTCTGGATGACAAGTTTTCCACTGAGATGACTGGAAGTTGTTAAAAGCAATAAGCAGTCATTAGAGAAGAAAAATGTGCGCATGAAGCCTTCAGTATAGTTCTCCAAGGTGACAGCAGCACCTGGTTGACCTTAGCTGACCTCAGAAAGCTAAGCAGAGCCAGCATGGTAAATATTTCATTAGAAAAGCATCAAGAAATCCCAGGGCTTAGGCTAGAAGGGAGGCAGGAAAAAGCCAATGGTAAACCATGTCCAGGTTTCCCAGAGAAAATACAATGATGTTTCCACAATGGCATTTGAAGTCAACCTCAAGTCAAAGAAATGAAACCACCAAATGCAGTCTAGACTCATGTTTTGGTGCATCTCATTTACATATCCTACATATATCCTTTAGGCTTTATAAACACCCCTTCCAAAGGGTGCTTTGCACCCACCTCAACTGTAAGCAGCACTTTTGCACCATGGTGTATTTTACACATGCGTTCTCAAGCAGGCAGACTTCTCTTTCACTTCCCAATGGCAATTGCTAAAAGTGGCAGCAGACCCCTTCTCTCCCCTCACTGTCTTGGTGCATTTAATTTTCACTGGAAGGCGAAAGGAAGCTTAGAACAATCAGCAGCTGGTCTTCTGGGTGGGAACATAGCAAAGCCACTCCGCAGCATGGCCAGAAAGCAGCAGAAGCATCACGACATTGTTGCTTCAAGAGGGGAGGAGAAAACAGGATGAAGTGGGAGTTCCCTCTGGAGGAAACCAAGCCACAGTTCCAGAGGAAACAATACATACTCCAGAATGCTTCCTCTGGAGCAAAGTTGTGCAGATGGACTCCAGAGAGTATGAATCCTACCGGAAGCCTAGTAGCATTGATCTTGGATCAATGTGGCCTAGTGTATAGAAGTGCTCTCAGATGCGCCAGAGTGGCTATTGATCTATAAAAGATTTTTAAAACCATGCACTAAAACAGTAAAACACAGTTTAGTCCCATAAAGTAGCATGCCATTGGACTCCTGGTTATCCTTAACAAATATTTCCAGTGTGTGGATACTGAAAATAACCTTGATTCCTATGTGGTGATGCAAATATTATTTCCCATTTTTGATGGACTGAACTGAAAGTTTGTTTTATAATTTTCTCTGGCAATTTTTTTGCTTCTTCTCTTGCATCAAACTTTCAGGCAGGAGGGAAAAAAAGCGATTCGTTGGATTCATTTGAAAACGGTGTATGTAACTGAGAATGAACTCTTTTCAAAAAGCATTTCAGGTTGCATCCATTAATGTGCTGAATATGAAGTATCTTTAAGCTAGATGTGTATGTGCAGTCAATGATTTAAAAGAAGGGTATGTCTCATATGTAAGGACAATCTTCTTCTATTAGGAAGATTGTTTTTTGCTCCAGTTTTTCTTTTCTTTTTAGCACCAGGTGAGGTGTTATCTCAGAACTATTGGCTGTAATCTTTGAGAATTCCTGGAGCAGGGGAAGGTCCAGAATACTGGAGAATAATGAATGTTTTTCCATTCTTTAGAAAGAGGGCAAAAGTGGACCTGATCAGCTTAACATCAGTACCTGGGAAAATCCCAGAAAACATAATCAAGTGGTGGCTTTGCAAACAGTGGGAAAGGAACAAGGTGATTCCTAAAAGCCGGCATAGGTTTATTAAAAATAAATTGCACCTGAGAAATCTTAATGCCTATTTCTGACAAGATGACTAGATTAGTAAATCAAGGGAAAGCTGAGGATACAGTGTACTTCGATTTCAGTAAGATGTTTGACCAATGTGGGATGGATGGTCCCACCATCAGATGGATTCACAAGTGGCCGGACACCTGACCCAACATGTGGTGCTTAATGGATCTTTGTCTCCATGGAGGGAGGCAAGCAGACCCCAGTGCTCTTCGACCCAAAGTGATACGTTCCTAGTGTTCCCCTCCTTTTTTCCCAATCCATTAACTGTTTGGAAAACATATGTGACACAATGTTCCATTTTATATCTCATTATCCAGGCCTCTAATTAGAGTGCATGGCTTAAGTTCTTCCAGTGATTCCCATCATCAGAACTGAATTAGCCAAATGCATGTTTTATACTATGTCCTACCCAACCCCATTGGCTTTATTAATTAAAGATACCTATCAATGGATGTTTTATTCTGCTGTGTTACACTTGGACCCAGCATTATGGTATACAATGGGTGCACCTTTTGTACAAGTAACAGTTTTATTCCGTTTTCTGCCTCTTATCACATTTCCCTCACCTTTTTTTCTTCATTTTATTCCTTTGTGCTTTTCACTGCCTGCATGAGACATTATGTAAGGCATTAATAATAATGTAACCACATTTAGAAGTAGATAATAATTTCAATCTCAGCTGTGCACTGGGTTTTTAACCTGAAGGCAAATATAAAAGCACATTTTTTTTCAAATGGTTACTTGATGGTATCTTCTGTTTTGTGTATGTAAAGCAAATAAGGCAATGTCTTTTATTTGCAGTTTATCAGGGGTTTAAAAAAGGGTCTCTGTGTGTATGTGAAGTGGTTTCATTTTGAATAACTTAATTTTAACACTCTCCACAATAAACACAGCTGAGCACAAAGCTGTATGTCAGATGTTTGTTAGTGTCATGTATTGGATGCAAGCATTCAATACATAGTGTTGTATCAATATTTGGAATATATTAAAGCCCACTTCATTTCTATTTCTCTTCACAGCTGTAGCAGT
Source organism: Python bivittatus (assembly GCF_000186305.1). Next base: position 114,366 of record NW_006533537.1, on the reverse strand, counting down.
TAATTCAAACTGATCCAGAGTTTTAAAATGCCCTATAAAGTTATGGAACAATTTATTTGTGTATTAATGCAACAGATGGTTTTTGAGAAGCATTTTTAGGGGGAAAATGTTTACTGAAATGAAATTTAATATCTGGAAAGATGAAGCAGTTTACCATTTGTGGAGGAAAAAAGTCAAAAGAATTCTAACGGGTATTAGTCTCACCATCTGGTCTCATCAATGCCCAGCGTTAATAGATACAAATGAAACTTACTGAAAATTTGATTTCTATGTATATGTAATTATTTCCCTTGCTTCTGTGACTCAAATTTAATAAAATCTTTCTTCCTCGGCATTGCAAAATGTATTTAAATATATCTAAATAAATCCATATTGGTTAGCCTGGCTGGAAAGGAACAGATATCTTTCTTGTTGGCACTGCTATCTCCCAAAGTAGGGCCCATTTCTGTCTTCTAGCTCAACCTGGACAATATCACAAAGTGACTTGTGGAATTAGTGAAACATCCATTTTCTTGCAGCTTTTGACTATTACTTTCTCCTGCCCCTGAATGTGTTCTGCTTTGAAGAAAGCATAGGCATTTTAAAATGAAACAATGGCCAGCATTTCATCAGTACCACACCAGAAGACAAATCAGATAATTTAGAACCTCAGGAGGCTTCCCATTTTAGGGAAAATCAGTTGAAGAACATTTCATATTCCCTACTTTATTAATGTATTCATTAGCATTGGAAACCCATTTTCTGACTTTTTTTTCAAGTCCATAATGGCTTCTCCTTCCAGGATCATATGATTTAAAACCTTGGCCTTTAGATGGGTTTTCCACCCATTCTCTGACCAATTGTCACACTATCCTTAATCCTGTCTCTCCACTCCAGGGGGCACTTTTTCAGTTACCATAGACTGAGAACCCCATCCCCAGCCTACTTGCCAAATCCATGGCCTGTCAATTCAAGGACCGCAGACCAGGCTTCACCTAAGCCACCGTCCCCCTAACTCAGTGCTCAGTGGAGTAATGCTGAGGAATGAAACTCCCCTGATCCATAGTAATACCATCAGACAGGATGGTTCTCATTTGTACGTAGCCACCCAGAGTCACCCTCTGGGAAAGATGGGCACCATATAAATTTAATAATAAATAAAAATAAATAAATAAATCAATAGGTATCCTCACACAGTCCATACATCTATTTAGAAAAAGGGAAAAAAAAAAAAAAGGAAACATGCCTACACATACAAACACACAGAGTTTCCCCAGAATGGTTCCCTAAAAAGGACATTCTGGATGGTGCCACCTCTTTGGGGGTGCTACCGTTAGATGCCACAGGTCACCTTGCCCAGATGTTAATACTGATGAGATAATGAGTGGATCCCACTTTTCTTGGGATCTGGAGACAAGACTTCTTCTCTGCCACCTCCACCTTTCTTCAGTTCTCTGTGTAGAACTAAGCTATACTTCAGTCCCATAAGATGCTATCAGGCACTCCGCTTGCCAGGTACCAACCCAAACAAAGTCCCTCCAGAGCCTTAAAGAACCTGGAATGCCATGAAGCTAACTACAGAATCCGTGCCCAGCCACAAAAACAGTTCACTCCTTTGCTGGTGTATTTACCCTTGTTCATCACTGTTAATATTAAGCATATTCTTAACTGAACATAGTTCACCTGCCTCAGCAAAGTAAGCTGTTAATTAAGATAATATTTCACTCAGAAGTGTATTAGTGCATTATTAGTTGCCCATAAATAAGCAGTTCTTAATGCACTCTACGGCATCTCTGAAGAAACTATTAAATGCTAGGAGAGATAATTAGGATGTGAAAGCGGGAACAGCCACAAGCCCACAATGGTATGACAATTACTGCACCACGAATGCAAAACAGGGAGGCTGACATTCCTTTGGAGACCAGCTTCTGTTGAGAATGACAATATGGAATCCTTATCAAGATTATCTTAATTAATTCTAGCCTAGCATATTGTATTCTCTTTGGCAGTTCAGATATATCTGCGGTAACACACAACACCTTATTTTTTTTTTTGTTCATTACATTTTTATATAACAAATAGCTACATCCCATAAATATACAGTACATTACATACAATCTTTGCATGGGGATATTGATGTTTCTTTTTCTTTTTATGTTATATTAGATTTTGTTAGCCCAGATTTCATGTTGTGAATAAATGGAACCCTAAGATGAATTCTGCTGTGGATGTAATTTTTTGCCTTTCCCCCCCTGCGTGGTCAAACTCAAGATCTAAAACTGTATTAATTAAAGCACCTTGCTGTTAAAGCTCAGCGAAATTCTGGTTTTTAATCCTTATTTAATATATGATTCTAGGCATTTCTTAATCACTGAAAATAATATATAATATCCTTTAAAAGGGTGGCACTGGTTTTTTACTAAATTTAGATTCATGAATCTTATCAGAAAACGAACAGTAAATCTTTAAAATGGGGAGGTAGAATAGTACGTTTGGGTGTTATAATTTTTTATGGATTCATTTTCAATGTGTGGGAATCTAACATACCTGTAAAAGGAGGACACTTTGCCACCAGGGAGGTTCAGGCTCTGGGTTAGACCAGGACATTTGAAAAACAAAAGTGCAATTATGAAAACTGCATGGACATTTCCATGTTCCGGTTGTCGCTAGCCTGAGAGAGAACTTACCCTAATGACTCAGAAGGTAGCTCTGAATGATTGATGTTGCCACTAAACCAGTGGCTCTTAAACAGCATTTTGGGAGGTTATAGGTTCCTTAGGACTTTCTCAATTAAAGTTAAGGAATAATAGACAGCCTTAGCAGGTAGTAACCCTCTAGCTGACCTTGGCTGATCTCACAAAGTATGTAGAATCAGCCCTGGATAGTACGTAGAGGGATGTCTTCCTAGAAGTTCTAGGGTTTGGAGTTAGACTAGGAGTTTAGGAAAGCATCAAAGAAGATTGCTGTGGCAAACCACTTCCATAATGCTTTCAGCAAACCACAGGAATGGAGTCACCAGGAATCGAGTTTGACTTGAGAATGACTTTAAATGCTAGACAAATTCTTTGTAAAAGCAACTAGACTACCATTGCCCACTCTCCATTGTATGGTGCATAATATTAAGGATATTCTATGATTCTGTGTTCTTTCTCATGTTGGGACTACAATTCTTACCTGAACAAGAATTAGAATACAAGAATTATGACCTGTACACAATTGTATTCTAGAACATATGTCAGTAGCCTTTATTGTGCACACAAATCCTTTGATAGATCCTCAGGATGCCTGCAAGACCAGAGTTTTCTGATGTTAGAATCCTGTTGAGATAGATAGATGTAGATGTAGTGTAGGTATTTGGGCTAGCAACCTGTTGTAAGAATTGAAGCATTCCTTGATTGAGCAGGTTCACTACAATCTTGCGATGGCCTCTATTATTGAGGAAATTCACCTCATCTTATGTGAGCAAGGCTAATGAGGCAGTTTAAGGGATGTTTGGAGATTTTATTGTAACTATGAGCAGAAAATGTCTGCTGGGCCATCAATCTCTTTGGCTCAGTCTGCATGGATAAATTAAAAGATTAGCTAACGTAAAGATGAATAGTTGGTCCTAGGGAAAGACAAAATATCTGTACTACACAATCTGTATTGCTGTATGCCACCCAGAGTCACTTTGTGTGAGACGGGCAGCCATATAAGTGTGACTAATAAATAAATATAATTTCTGGTTGATAATTGGTTTCTGCTTTAGATTTAAGATGAAATGCCTACCTTTAAAGATCTTCATGGGCTCAGCCCAACTAGCACATTTTTCTGCATGTTCATTTCTGCTGTTTGGCATCTAGAGTACTGAGCCTGTGACAACCACTGAACAGTCTAGTTTCATCATGGTCCAAATTGCGTATACAGCTGCCAAATTCATTGCAGCAGATTTGAAACAGGGGTTGTTTTAGGCAGGGTAGTGAGATTCAAGATCACCAGACATGTATGCAGAGCAAAACCAATGTGCTGCCCTGTTGATATCCATATTAGCTACAATATGCTGCTTCTTCGCGGCTTTTAATTTTGCTGCCCTTCTGCAGCAGTCTGAATTCCTTAGGAGGTGGTGGTGGGAGTTGGGATTTTTTAAAATCTGTTTTTCCTTTTATCAGCACCATGTCATCTTTTTTTGTTTTCTCTGCCACAGCCCCTACACCTGAAATTTGGGCTGTTTCAAAGGACATTCTGAGGGCCTGGATTAATTGCTGAACAACTTCTCTCAGTGTGCATGTCTATTGCAGTTAGCCTATAAAGCAAGTGATTCTGATTCCTGAATTGGCACTACACAGATGTTGTTTTGACCTAATCTAATTCTGCTACGAGCTGTCCATATCAACGTAACAGATGACTTAAGTACCAAGCTACAAGAGGCAGATAATTATATGGTGCATCACTTGGCTTCACTATTACAGTGGTACAAAAAATAGAAGAAAGGAGTTAGAAATCTTCTGTCTGCTTCTGCTCCCCGCCCCCAGTGCTAGGCAATGGGTTAGACCAATTTTAATTTTCCCCAATTATAAAGTTTTATTGTTACTGTTGCGGTATTATTAATATTTAATGTTTCCTTAATTGTAACTCAATTTTGCAAACATTATTGAAAAGCAAGATGCAGAGTTCAGTATAAGTAGGACTTAATATGTAGTCCTATACAGTATGAATCTATCCAGACATTATCCTCGTTGAATTCAAGGAGACTTACTCCTGGAGAAGTATATATTGGATTATAGCAAAAAGTTAATTTTTAGAGAATAATATATAAAAATGTTAGGTTCAAGAAATGTCAGAATCTCTTTGGGTCTGCTGTTTTGCTGCATCATAGGTACATCACAGTGCTCTTCCATGGATATTATTTGTCTTTGAATTCTGAAGTTCATGAGAAGCTGGGAAGAGGAAATTTAGAAAAGGCTTCTGAAAACATGTAGTTTGTATGACTAGAGAAATGCAATAATATCTTTCATGAATAAGTTGCATTTCATCATTGTCAGTGGTATGCTGTAAGGGCTCGACTAAGAACCAAACAAGCATGGCCTAGGTTGCTCATGATATCACATAATTTAGGCTGGTTAAAACAAAAATGAACAGCAGGGAGCTTCAGCAACTCTTCAGTGGAAGTAGATATGAAGACAGCATAAAGTAATAAACATATTGCTAGAGCTTGAACTGGTGGAGGTTAGGAAAGAGATGTGGATATGTGGCAAAAATGCTGCTTTCTCTGAGACTCTGGAAGAAAGGTGGGACGTCGGTCTAACGAATGGAGGAATACACGAATAATAAAAAAGATTTCTTTATATTTATTTAAATATAGCTTTCAATATAAGTATTCAGTTAATAATTATTTGCTGGATAACAGGGCACAAACCAGGCTAGGCATCCATATACTGTGGTTATGTCCATCGACAGCAGAAAATAGCCAGAACACAGAGTGGCTGAGAACAGGCACGAACAGGATCTGCAGCAAAAGTGGCTGTCTCGTTCCACTGTTTCTGGATATACATAATGGTGGGAATTTTTGGAGAGATTAGGACCAGTAACTTTTGCAGACAACTTGATCAGTGAAAGGAAAGCAGCAGTCAATAAGTTGCAAAGATAGATTTATGGAAAGAACAACAAGCTTGGCAAAAAAAGAAGAAGTAATTTTAGTCCAGCAGACGTATATTTATATACACATACATAAACACATGCAGTTTTCAATATCTGTAACAACGTTATACATAGGATTGGTTGTTAATCTGTTAAAAACAAGTACTTCAGTTCAAAGTATCACATTAACTGTATTTGTTTTTTAGTGTCAGTGTCTTTATATTTCTAGTAAAATATTTCTAGACGTTGAGATTTGTTAATTATTCAGAGGATACAGGAGGGACTCATAGAAAGGAAGTAAAAAGCTTTAAGGTCTTCAGAGTTTTCCCCAGGATACAGGAGGAAGGACTGTATCTGAACACGGGTTGAACCCTTCTGTTGCCACTCTCCCACCAAACAGTTGTGGGTTTCTTAAAGCTAGAATAAGTTTAGATTCCAAACTAGGAGGGTGGGCAGATTGAGCAAGCAAAAAATAGGCTACAGAAAATTTGAAGGAAAGTGAAAGTAGGAGATAAGAAGACTTAAATATAATTCCTTTTTTTATGCATTAAAATTCTGGCCACATTACCAGCTCAAATTGTTTGTTACCTGCAGAAGATAACATTGCTGCAGGTCTTACATTGTTTTGAGAAGTGTTTTGGAAGTCCCAGGCATGCAATTTAACCAAAAGTGCTTGGACCTGAATATTCCTTTTGCATCTTTGCCATCCATATCATTCTTCTCCCCCGCTGGGCCATTTTTATGTTCAACACTGTGTAGCCAAAAAATTAACATAATTTTCATCCACATATAGCCTTTGCATCACTGTCAGATATTAGACCAGTTTCATCATCCTGAAGCCTTGGGGGAAAAATTGGTTTCCATAAGCCTTTATCTCTTTCAGTTCATTCCTGTCAAATGTAACTCCAGACTGACAGAATGCACTTTATCAAGTTAATGATAGGCAAATATCTGTAAGTATTTTTATTTTCTTGGTTTGCTTGTTTCTTATTGCATGGCGTTGCTTTGCAGCTCATCGTTATAATAGAAACTATGATGCGGAGACACTTCTGGAAACTATGTGTGTTTGTTTACACACACACACAGACACGGACATAGAGTTGTGCCAGATACAATGGCGGCTACCTAGATTTTCTTTCAATCCGCTCTGCAGAGCGACAGCATTGTGATATCAGCCCGCAAATGCAGACTAGGTGTTTTCCCAAGAAGCCTTGCTGCCTTGTTATTTGTTTTAGAAAATAATAGCATACATCTATAAGAGACTGACCGAAGAAGCAGTGCCATAGGAAATTAAATTAAGATCTTTCCATTTCTCCATTTAAGTTGTAATCAAAGAGGCTATCTGGCTCAGGCTAAGGATTTTTAAGCCCCATTTATTTCAAGAGGAGCAATTAAGCATGTGTTTCTCTTCTTCCCAAGTGTTTCAATGGATCATAATCTGATTCCAGAAAGGGATGGGTATGAAGCTTTTTCTTAAACAGCTGCGTAAATCCCCTCTATTCAGCATCACAAGCTCTTTCTTTTTATATTTAAATTCACATCAATCAGTTAGCACTCACATAGCTCAGCAAGTAATATTTATTTCAGAAGATGATCACCAGAACCAGGAAACTCTTATTGATTTTTTATTCATTTATTAGAACTGTTTTTTCCCCGCAAGATCTCAAGGTGACCTATATAAGGCTGCCAAATGCATTTTCCCCCGTAGCAATGCTATGAGATTAGTTGGGCTGCAACACACTGTAGTACATGGTCCAAAATCAACCAGTAAACCTTCATGGCAGAGAATGAATTTGGGTCTCCCTAGAAGAAATCCAACACATCGCTATGCTGTGCCACACTTCATTGAAAGAAGGTGCTGTCTATCTACATATCTCATAATAATGGATTTTTGCCAGCATCTTTCCCTAATCTATGTGTCTATATGCAACTTTTTCAAATGTATAGCTTTTTTTTTTTTTTTGCATATAACTTTCTCAAAGATGCATTATTTTCAGTGTTGTATTTGAATCAAGAAATGTGATGCATTAAAAAAACAAGTGGAGTTTTAATCACACTGTCGTGACTATCATATTTACTTTTTTTTTAAGCACTCTCTATGGACAACCCTGCCTACAATGTGATTTTTACTAGTTGGATCTTCATTTGTCAGCCAGTGTACTAATTGGTAGAATTTCATTGTGAGTTTCTGGCAAATGCATATTAAGGTTGTTGGTCCATTTGTCTTATCCAAGAAATAGCTGTTTGATACCAAATGAGAGGTTGATCAGAACATTGAACACAACATAAATATGTACCATTCTGAAGTTCCTCTAAATACTGATTACTCGGGGAAAAAAGGAATGGGAAATAAATAAGAGTCTCTGCCATTCTCAGATCATGATCTAAATTAATTTCATTTATTACTTTTTAATAGTTTTTAACCACAGGCACTAGAATAGTTTGGAGCAAGTAATTTCATCTGTTGGCTGAGGAACTTGCTCAGTAGCACACAGTAATAGTACATTCAGTTTTATAGCTGAGGGCAAGCTAAGTATATCACAACTACATGGCAAAAACTGTCAAACTTCAAAGAAGGATTTTAACTGCACATAATACACAATCGGGAGTTAGTCCTGTTAAACTTCTTGCTTTGAAGGTCCAAGTACGCCGATAGTGTGTTGTGAAAATCAGTGTCATTGTTGCTATTTCACTTTTTAGTGGCTGTGTAAAGGACTTTTTTTTGAAGCTACAAGGACAATTTGAGTATAAAAACTGGATTCTACCTAATGCAAGAACTTTTTAGCCCCACCTAAACTTTAAAATTCTCTCTCTCTCTCTCTCTCTCTCTCTCTCTCTCTCTCTCTTTTTGAAATTCTTCAAAG
>NW_006533537.1:93241-105826 GCF_000186305.1 Python bivittatus | reverse complement strand
CAAACTTTAAAATTCTCTCTCTCTCTCTCTCTCTCTCTCTCTCTCTCTCTCTCTTTTTGAAATTCTTCAAAGCCAGTTGCATATGACATATCTTTGTAGGCTTGGTAGAGGAGAGATTAGCATGTTATTTATTTTATGCCTTCAGGATAGGAATAGGTGGGGTATCCATGAAAACCAAATAATAAACTATGCAACAGGATATGCAGACTAGTGTAAAAATCAACAGAATTAGCATCTAGTAATCACACTCTGTGTGTGTGTGTAAACAAGCTTAAAAACATTTCATTTAGCATCTTTTAATATTAGATCAGTGATTTCTGTTCACAAAATGGTCAAAAAAGTCAAGATGATGGCCATGACAGTGCAATCAAAGCTTTTCCTGTTTTTTTTAATTTAATTTTTGTTGAAGAAACTTTTAACAAGATAAAAACAATACAAATATTAGAAAAGAAACAAAGAAAATAAGGAAGAACAGTGATTAAGTAAGAAAGAAAAGAAAAGAAAAGAAAAGATTATAAAGAAGCAACTTCCAATCTTTCTGACAGTGGTTACAAATGCATTTATATTTTGCCCCTCTATCTAAGGTTACATCATAATTTCCTTCTTTCCATAAGCTACCCTTTCTAATCTTCAAACCCATAAATCACAAGTTCATTTTTCTCTTTTTTTCAGCAAAAAGTCCATAAGGGGTTTCCAGTTACTGACAAATGTAGTTGTTGATCTTTCTCTAATCAAACAAGTTAATTTAGCCATCTCTGCTAGTTCTGTGATCTTCACCAACCATTCCTCCATTGTGGATATTTCAGAGTCTTTTCATTTTTGCACATATAATAGTCTCACAGCAGTAATCATATATAAAAAATAATCTTCCATGGCTGTTTTCTAATTGGCTGTCCGTTAATCCCAGAAAGAAAAGTCGTGGTTTCAGTTCAATGTTGATCTTTAAAATTCTTTATTTCATTATATGTATTTGAACCCAGAAATTTCTGGCGTTTTTACAAGTCCATCATGCATGATAAAATGACAAAGCTTTGCAGTTTTCTTTGTGCATTGCTCATGCAACACACGTAAGAAACAGGTGAAGCTTCAGTCACATTGTTGTGGCTGGCATCTTGACGTTTTTGACCACACCTTGTGGATGCACCCGTAATGTCATTTTTAATCTTGTGTCTGGAGATCAAAGAAATTGGAAATTGAAGAAATGTAGAAGAATAAGGCTGTGGAAGAGATGGGTAGAAATTCTATAAATAAAATCAGTCCATAAATCCCTCTCCTGCTGATCACTTGTTTGAGGTCCAAATGAAAGACATGGATCACTTTGCATTGAAGATATACCACAAATACTTGCTCTTGTATTCTGGACTGAACTGTATCAGTTTGCATTTCCTCCACTGGGTTGAGGGTCAAAATAAGCTCTCAATTTTTAAATAGATCAACTTCATACACATATATCCCCAATGTAAATAAATATAATAGAGCCTTTCTCTATTCGGGTTTAAAAAGCAAAACAAGTAATAGTAAAAACCTTTAATGGACTCCTATCCTGCTATAGGTCAAAGCAGAACATTAAGTAAGATTTTGTTTCATTATGTATGTTGGTGATTAAAGTTTACTTTTTCACATTTATAAAGGGCATACTTATTGATCATGTGGGCTGTTCCACGCCAGTAGCTTTATGTCCTATTAAGTTGCAGTACTCAAAACAAAAATGAGTAAGGAAATGCCTTTTTGGGAGAGGCAGCGCTTTGGATTCAAAAAGCAAAAAGATCCTTCAGAATGTGCAGAGGCAGGACTATGGTATCCTTCTGGCACTCATGAAAGCAGCTGCCTCTTTTGCGGAGATCTTTGCAGATACATTGGTTTAACGAGTCACAGGCAGGCAATAGTTGTGTACCCATGTGCATTCTGAAGCATCTTTTTGCCTTCAGATCTGAAACAGCCAGAAGCTGTAATAGCTGGCACAAAGTTTTTTGAATTTTTCCAGGAAATCTGATCATTGAACCTATCTGATCATGTCTGATTTAAAAAGCTAAGCAGTGTTGGGCCTTGTTAATACTTGAATGGAGAACACCAGAAAATGTCTAGGCTCAGAGATGGAAGTTTAGATGGGAAGGCAGAAAAAAAATCTCAGAAGAAGGCAAAGGAAAATCCTTCCATAACACTGCCGAGAACACTGTGTGGGTTTATTCAGCAGGAATCCAAGCTGTAAAGAAATATGGAGATAGCCTAGAAAAATGTATGTGGCAGCTGTTAGGAAAAACGTAGCTTAGAAAGGCAGGAGCGGGTGAGGAAGAAACTCAAGACTGCTTTGCCTTGACTCTCCTTAGTATAAGATGGAGGAAAGGGAAAATGCTCTCAGGCTTCCAAGATTCTGATATTATAGCCTATATCTATAGAGTTCTAGTGTTTCTTGTGGTGTCTGTTTCCTGACCAGGTCTAACTTAAAGGGCTGACACAAGCGCAACTTGAGAGTGTTTTTATCTTCTTCAATATTTCAAAAAAGAAGCATATACATTTTTTTTTTTTGCCTTCAAGTTAATACGGACTCCTGGCAACTGCCTGGACCGATCCTTGCAGTTTTCTTGAGAATGAGTGATCCAAAGTTTAGGTGACTAAGACATGACTAAGACTCAACAGTCTCCTGGTTTCTACTCAAGTGCCACTTTAACCGCTATACCAAACTACTGTCTCACATACATAACTTTAGGTGAATATGTATATTCATATTCATAGATTAAAAGGCAAATGATTAACTCCTTAAAATGATACTCTGGAGTCTTAATGCATCCTGCATTAAAAGGAATACAATAAAATAGTTATTATCCCTTTCTATTACTTGATTGATATCAGTCTGTCTCACAAGCAATAAAGTACTCAAATGACTCTGAAACAAGCTTCTCTGGGTCTGTATACATTCCACTTCTCTTAATCTCAGGCAAGATGTATATCTGAACTTTCTGGTGTTATGGACCATTTCCTTTTTTCTTCCCTTTATTTTCCTTCTTCCTCTGAACATCCTCTTGGGTGTTTTTAGACTCACATATTCTTTTATGCGCTTGCTACACTGAATTTTTACAATGTAAGAGACAGAAAATGTTCAGGGGGGCTTGATTTGTCTTATTCCAATTTCACAGCCTTTCTAAAATAACATCTCAACTATTGAACTGTTGGAGATGGCAGGAAAAGGGCCAATGCAATTTCCATTAATAGAAAGTGAACAATTCCTGGCGGAGACAGTTTGTTTTTTCCCATCCTCCCGGACCATTTTCTTTCTTGATCTGCAGCTTTGAGAAAAGATGATTTTAAGGAAGCTTTTTGAAGAAACCAGAACCAGCCCTAAAGTGAGAGATATAAAGTAACTTTTAATTATCGCATTCTGAAAAATCAGTTTAGAATGAATTTTATGAAAGTGAAAGGAAGATGGCATTCTAAAGTTGCATCTTATTATTTTCAATTTGTAAATCCTCCTTCATTTTCAGGTATTCAGGTTCCCTTTAGCCTGCTCTAAATAGCGTACACTTAAAATGTTGTGTATTATTTTACTTATTTGTTAGATCCTGTATTTTCTTCTAAAGCTCAAAATGTTTACATGGGGTCTCCTTTCATTTGAGAGAGTGGCTGTTCCAGAAACATCCCATGATTTTCTATGGCTGAGAATGGACATAAACCTGGGTCTCTCCTGTTCTTGTCCAGCATTTTAATCTACATACCACGTGTGTGTGTGTGTGTGTGTGTGTGTATGAAAGAGAAAGAGAAAGAGTGACTTTAAGGTGACTTTCTCAGATCAAGAAGTGGCAGAGGTTGAGATGTTAACTGCAGACTATAAAGACTGAAGTTGTAAGCTTATGCAAAATATTTGATATTTCACTGAGCTAACCATTCCCACCATACTTAATGATGAAAGATGTTGGAAGAAGCTGGGATACCCATAGGGAGATTTTGATAAAGATGAGGAACACAGGTTTATGCATAGGTTCAAAAAATATTAAAATACTGCCTTGTGCTAAGATTGCTGCAATCATAAACATTAATGATAGGTGTAGAACTGGATAGGTTTTTGGTAGGATCAACATCCTCTGTATGTATTTTCTCCAACAAAGAGCTTGTAACTCTTTCTCGCTGGCCTATTCTTTGGCCTGCAGCTTCAATTTTAGCTTTTTTATAAAAGTAATGTCATAAATTGTATCTAGAATTTCTCCCTCTAGAATACACATAATTGATGGCAATGATGACAGGCAAATGCTAAGTGGGTTCAGACCTGGTTAGGAAGAGATGAGAGACCACCAGAAAAAAGCAGATCATGTAGGCTAGACAGAGAAGGTGGGGAAAAAAAATGGCAAAAAATGGCAAACCACTTGCATATTGTTGCCAAAATGGGCATATTCACATGGCAACCAGCAGATGAGCTCAACAAAAAAGAGATTATTACCGTAATTCACCATGAATGTAAAATATCATCAAGGCACTATATCTGAGCCCATAACTTCTCACCAACTTGGACTCATAGTCCATTTTGAAGCTTAGCTTATGCATTATAAAAGTCCTGAAGAATTTGGTAGGAAGTAGTTCATCTGGCTCCCCTCCTCTATGGAGGGTGTAACAATCTAGGGAAATTTGGTGTGAGAGTGCCTAAGATTTTAAATGGGATCCCAATCACATCAGGCCTCACGTTGTGATTACGTCTTTTAACCAAAAAAAGAATGTTGGCTAGAATCACAGCAAACCCAACCTAACAAAGAACCAATGAAAAAACCATTTAGTCCTCTGAATAATGGTTATTATTAAGCAATCCTAATGCATCACTTCCCAGAATGCTGTTAATGTATATGGTGGCAATCAGAAAATCAGGACTCACTTATCAGCAGCTTTCAGTCTGAAGTTTGATGGTGGGGAGGAATCAATCAAAGAGAAAGCATAGGTGATTCTCTGATAATAAGAAATGATTGCAAGCAAAAAATAACCCCTTGTATGTGGTATTTACTAATAAGGCTATGCAGGCATTGGAGGAGAAGGCAAAGGGATGCTTAGAAACATGTGCATTTCTATTTTTTGCCTTTGAATCTGAAGGTTTGCACAGCCAAATGTGAATATGGGGGAAAGTAAGGCTGTAAAGACTTCGTGGAAGGTGTGGGAACCCTTACCACAACATTCAGATATGGAAACAAACATAATGTTGCCAAATTAAGAATCAGGATATTGTGATAAACTGTAGGCTTCCTGGTTTGAAGGGGACAACTGGTAGCCATCCAGTCACCCTTGGGGGAGATGGGCAGCATACAAATGTAATAAATAAAGAAATAAATTCCACTTAATGAAGAAACCCTAACTGGTACCCAGAATGTCCGGCTCAGGCTACGTGTAGAAAAGCTTACAGTAATATTGCCATGATTTTTCTGCGAAAGCAAGTTCTAAAGAGTTGGGCTTTATCATCTGGGCTTGCGAGTGATTTATTTGATTTTTCTTTCCATTCACGTGCTTCTTTGATTTATTCATTTTTTTTTTCCAAAAAAGAATCACATTGCATGGAAGAAAACCATATATGAATTTTAAAATCAAAGTGTAGGAGTTTTCTGCTTTTTTTACGTCAAAGAGAAAGGAAGAAAGAACCAAATGTTAATAGACAATGTAGCTTCACACCATTACAGTACACTTTCTCTTTCATGTTATCTGTTTCGTATTTCTTACTTTGTCATAAAACTAAAGGCTTGTGGGATATTCCTGACTATGATTATTCTGAATCTCATTAAGCGTAGTTGGATTTATGGCAATGTATGCATATTAAACAGGAATTCTGAGTCTTAGTAGTATTGCAGCATTAAGGGTTTTCAAAATTGTATATTTAATTTAGCTTTGATGTAAGTTTCCGCATTCTCATGGAGGAATGCTACCAACTGTATTAATCCCATATTAGCAATCTATTCATCCTGTAGCCATGAACATCACCGCATTACATTCTGTGCACAAAGATTCTGTGGGGGACGGCCTTAACCTATAGACCTAATTTTCGGTCTCTAGATCACCACTAAACTCAAAACTATGTGCCCCTTCTCTGATGTTCCAGCCTCCAGAGATTCTAAATTTAATCTTCTCATAAAGAGAATATTCAATAATATCTAGGGAACAAATCTAATCTAACACTAATAGCATATGGCTAAACACACACACACACACACACACACAGTTAAGCAAAATGCAGATGATGTAAGCAATAGTATAAGAATGGGAAAGGAAGCACTGCTTTTAAAGAAATAATTTGCATAACATTAAATAATAGGCCTAAAAAGTTGAAAAGATGAGAATCCTGAACCATTTTCTTTCAGAGTTTGGTAAGGTCATCTTTTTCAAAGATGCTCCCTACTTAACTTTGTTGCAGATGTCGTTTCTTGATAATTACAATCCCCCGAAAAGAAAGAGTGAAAGAGAAGCAGAGATTTCTCATTAAGGGGTAACAGACTTGAATTAAGTAAGAGTTCTCCAGCAGAATAGTTTCTATAGCCAAAGGAAGAGAACTGCTTTCTATTTGGTTCCTTCTCTAGATTCATCATCTTTTTAGCCGTGGTAGTAGAAATGGTTTTTAGCTAAGGAAAGTAAGAATGCAATTTAGATTGTCCCTAGGGAATATGCAAATGAAGATGACAAATTTATGAACAGAAGACAACATCAATTGGCTGTATCATTTGTAACCAGGATTGGTTTCCCTTTGTCAGGGTCCTGCACACACCAGCTAAAGTAGATAATTTCGATCATGGAAGAGGAGTGTCTGGTTTTCAAGGGGAAAAGGGTTATTTGAGTGATTAAGCTGTGGGTATAAAACTACCACATGGGATCAGACCAAAGTCAGGCGTTTTGTTTCTCACAATGGCTAACGAGATACCGCGGGATGGGGAGGGGTTTGTCACAAGCAGGAGATAGAGACCTACCC
This sequence comes from Python bivittatus, assembly GCF_000186305.1. Next base: position 98,904 of record NW_006533537.1, on the reverse strand, counting down.
ATCTCCTGTCATTGTCCCTCTCCAGTTACAGTAGCATTTGCAGGCATGGGGACCAAAGGTAACCTTGAAACTTCAAGACCAATAGCTGGGAATTTATAAAATCTCTTTTAAAACCACCCAACTGAGTGGCCACACTATAATTTGTTTTGTTATTTCCTTGTTTAAATGTTTTTAGCAATTTTTAAACCTCCCAAAGTGCCTGGGAGTCGGGTGCCAGATAAATTTAATAAACAATAATGTATTATTATGTTGTGGTAATGAATTACCCAGGCGAACTTTATACTGGATGAAGAAACTTTTCAATTTGTCTACTTTGAATCTCCTTCAAATCAGCTTCATGGTCCTATTCTTCCAAAAATTTCCTAACTGTCCAAATTTGAATAGCTATACAGATGTAGCCATGCAGGAGAACAATGACAGCTATTACACTGATCATATTGGAGAAACCAGGTTTAAAACAGATATTGTAATTTCGATTCTGATGTGTAGGAATTCAAACCTCTGCCCATCTATAGCTGAAGGCAAATGAGTTTTGGATGTAGACTGAACTGTGGGGCAATATAAAACCCGTGCATATGGCCACAAAGTTATTTTTATGTGCTGCTTTCCAATATACAGGTAACTCTGCTCAGCTTGATAAGATGACTTATGACACTTCCAAAAGCTTCTTCTGACTTTTGAAGCAAAGCAAAGCAAAGCTTCAGTTTGCTCTTGAAATCCCCATTAAGTAGACCAGATTGTGAAATCAACTCCACAGGTTGGCTAAAACAACTTTTATTGAGATTGTCTAAAATAACAGAATCTTGCAAATCTGATTGTGCTGTACCTCCTCCCCCTTCTTATACTCCAGTGAATTAGGGAAGACTCTGTCTGAGCTGCTTCTGAATGTTATCTGGACATTCTGGACTTAAAAATGCTTCAGCCCCTTTTGCTTAGCCAACAGAGCCTGCATGTCTCTGTCAAGGTCATCTTCCTTATTCTCTACAGCTCTTTAGAAATAATGTGATGGGTCGCTTTGTGACTTCAGAGGGGCGCTTCATTTGAAGTAGTGTTGAAACAAAGCAGCCACCTAAAGCTTTGCCCAGCTGTAATAAACGTAGAATATCCCTTGATGGACTGGTCTATTTTTTTCTTACAGGCATTTCAGCTTTGTAGTTCTCACATTATTTAATTCCTGGATGCAATATATGTTAGGGTAAAAAGGAAATGAGATTATTCTTTTGGACTAATTCCCAACATTTATGTCAGTGTGCAATGCATTTCTGAGGCTTTCCCTTTTGTCTACAAAAGTCTGTTAGATCAGGATGCAATGCAGCTAAAATACTAACAGTGTAATCTTTCCTAGGCTAACACAGAAGGAAACCTCATTAAATTAAATCAGATCCAAATAAGAAGGCATAATATTGCAAGCTATCTCTCAGAATACAGAGATGGTCTGGCTTTCCTGTTTATACTAGACAAATGCATAATGAGACAAATGTGTTGGGCCAGTGTGATGTGCGGGACTAGAAACTGGGAAGCCTAGACTTGAATCTACCCTCAACCACAGAACATCACTCAGCCCACAACTGTGAGAGCCTGAGATACAAGAAGCATCTCTAAATACCATCAATGGATTGGAGAGGCTGTTAGTGTCTTAGCACAGAAAGATTAATCTCAAAAGCTTCAGAAAGACCTTGCATAATAAACTCACTAATAAAGTAGGATTGGAAGGTTACCATCTCAGTGATCACGTTTCTGTGCTCTAACCCCTAATTCTTGGCATTAAACCATTAAAGAGTACCCGTCTGAATCTTGCTTCCGTGTTCTGCAGTTAATATATTCAGGGTTTTTCAAGGTAGCAGAACTAAAAACAAACAAACCAATGTTTAATGGATTACTTTTACTAGAAAAAAATTCCCCAAGTATCTTGCTTTATCCAGATGCTTATAGCCTATATTTTGATTCTGAGAAGGCAAGAAACAAGGCATGGGACTGTTATGAAGAAGAGATAGAGATAGATATAGACTTACACACACACACACTTATTTGTTTCCCTTAACTGGAGATGTAGCTCGGGATGGGATGTTCCTGTGGCATCCAGCTGTTGCTCCTTAAAGCAGATGTTTCTTTTGCTGGGTTCACACAGCTACCCAAGACTGCAGCAAGATCCTGAGAAAAAGATGCCTTTGGTATAATGCAAAAAGCAGAATATTGGGCATGCTAGCTTCTGTGCAGAAAGTGTTTATGGTTCAGGGGCCACTCAGGCACATTTCCTGAAAAAGGTCTGTCCCTGTTGAGGTCACCAGTACAGAAACCCATGAATTTAACATTCTGGTTTCTGCAGTGAGATATCTTGAATCAGATTTTTGTCTGATAACATTTTGTTTCCCATATATTGGTGGATATTAGATGTACTTTCTCTTCTTCTGGGGAAGGAATTAACCCTGATCTCAGCTTCTACAGACAAAAGCCATTAAAAATCATGTCTGCTGTTACCTGTGGGATACACTGAGCTTTGGATGTTGTTTCCTAGACTCAGGAAGGCATAATAAAACAATATGATTTATTTAGATAGATAGATACAATGCTAGCTTTTCCACCTTTTTCCAAAGGCAGGATAAGGAGTGTGATTCCTCTCCCTTTCCAAACTTCTGGCTCACATTTAAGGGACTCACAGAGTAGCTAAGGCAAAACAAAAGGATTGCCAAGTTAGGTGACCTGGAGATTAATTCAAAAGACTCTGAGGTAGGTAGAGGTGCCATTCAGGTTCAATTTTAGAGAAAATTCAATTTCAGTTCAATCATATTATCTGGTGATTGGAGGGCTCTGTGGTTGAACCCTTAGAGATCAATATTTCATTGCTCTAGGCTTCTGTAAAGGTCTGGTACCTGGTTTTATTCTTCCTTTCATTTGAGAAGATGACATTGAATGCCAACTATGTAGGGGTAATTTCAAATTATGGATAAAATTTAATATTGTACTGTTAACAGAGCAAGAGAGAAAAAAAAATGTCTGACTTCCTATATTCAGACTGGCTAAGCAGACTCCTGTACTTCATGCTATCAAATTCTGTTCCAAAATCTAACTTAGATTATCTGGTTCATCATGGGGTTAATGGTTTTATCTGTTGCTAAAGAGATGCCATTCAGTGCTAATCGGAACTGTTAATTTGACTAGACAACCCAGCCTATCCTGGTCTTCAGACCTGTTTGATACTTAAGAAATATTTGCTGTTCTGGTAAGAAAGTCATCAGATATACAACTGTAACTCACAGTTTTGCTGGCTTAGTTTTCGGGTGGTGTGGTATAGTGGCTGTTATTAAATCTCTGGGAAGGATGTAACAGGGCTTTCAAGAGCTGAACCTCAAAAATACATCCTGATCTGCTTTGTGTTAATCGTAACAGTATCATCACCCCTCTGTTTTGGACATCTATGGTGAAGCCACTATAGAGAGCAGACTAAAAATGTTCTCCTCCCATAAGCTCTAATATATTGGATTTAATTGCAAGAGTTCTTTTGGGGAGAACCCTGAGGTCCTACAAACTCTAGGACTGTAACTGTTTTGTATAAATTTGAGAAAAGGAGGAATGTCCTGCTACAGAAACCCTTAAATTTCATTTCTTATAGTTTTCACTTCATCAGTGGCCACATGCAATGCTGCAAGCAAAATAGAATCATCCAGTTGTTTTGATGTCAGAGAGCTTGGGAGTTTTAATGGGGCAGACAAAGTAGAATAGCGTACATGCTGCACACCGCCAGTGACCCTCTTATCCATAATAGATGATAAGGTCACAGAGTCCTACTGGCCTCCCTATACTGCTCAGCTAATTCTGGTAGCCATGAGTGATGAAATATTATGTAATAAAGGTGAATCGTTCCACAGAACCCATCATGAGTTAAAGCTTTAATTTTATTACCTTGTTGTAATGAAGTAGAACTAGTGGTAGAATGGTGACAGTTTGGAATGAAATGACTAAACAGGTACTATATGTTACAGTATATGAGTCTGCTAACTCACTGAACACTGGAATTAAGTTATAGGAAGATGGATGACGAATGAATATTAGAAGAACATTCCTAATGAAAAGAGCAGCTTGACAGTGGAACCAATGATCAGCCAGAGATCTGGTGGGCTCTCCTTCAATGGATATGTTCCAAGGGAAGCTAGATAGCATCCGTATGGATGGTTTAGTTTGGATTCTGCACTGAGTGGGCGGTTGGTCTCAAGGACCTGAGTGGCCCTTCCAGTTCCATGACTCCAGCAAATTGGCAATGTATGCAATAGTTGTTCTACCACTTTTCAGTCATTGTAATCCTCAGATCTAGGATTACAGACTTAGAATGCTTTGTTCTCTACTCTATCTGCAGCTAGTCCACATAAATGTATAGAAGCAGTTATTCTGTGTGCGGTTCACCCATCTGTCATTTGTCCTATGGTTTTCAGCTGTAAAAAATCACAGATATTCACATCTCCATGCTGGAAATTCAGCAACACAAAGCTAACATTTAACATCTAAATTGATAGCTATGGAGGAACTATTGTGAATTTCATACATTGAAATAATCTAGATAGTTGGTCCTCTTCTATTGTTTTTGCTCTGCAGAATGACAAACACTTGGCCTTAATTCTGGGTTCATGTTGTTTGAAGCACTCAATGATATGCTGTATTATCATGCATTTAAATAAGAAAAGTGCTGCTCTCACACTTCACTGTGACTTAAGAAAGGGTGAAAATATATTGAGCAGTAATTTTCTTCTCTTAATCTGTCTGGAAGTCAGCTTTTCTCTGGCTGGTAAAATCTCTTACCTTCTATTATCTTCAGTCTCCACCAGAGGTCATCTGTGAAGAGTAGACCAAATCCCGTGATGCCTCCTCTTCAGATTTTTGATAGTTTTTTCCAGGCTTTTTTCAGGCTACCCTCTGAACAAGTCTTCAGCAATGTAAAAACTGCCCAGTAAAATCCAGTTAATTAGACATATATGGAATGAGCTGAGATCAAGATACGGCGACTTCAATAGCAGCCAAGGTTAATACAGGATCACATTCCTTATGTCAGTACAACAGTTATACAGGTATGTGCTGTCATATGAAATGCTTCTGGTAGTTCAAGTAAGTTATGCAGAACACCTTCATATCTAGACATTTCCATTTAATTTTCTATTTAGCTGTGGCAAATTCCTATCTATTGATCATCTACCTGTAGTCATCAGATCCTTGGTATGGTTTAGTATGACCAAGAAACAGAATACAGTCATACAGAAATGTGGACAGGCTTAATTCTTAACGTTCAAGATCATTCTGGAAAGCAAAAAAAAAAAAGTCAGCTGTAGTGACAACTTAATAGTGAATCTCAAGTCACTTTTGTTCCGACGTTGCATTCATTTTCTATACTGCAAAATAAGGGGCTCTTCTGGAGACTACCGTATATTTATTCAGTATTAATAGAAGCGAATATGTGTAGCTCAGGGTTGAACTGTGGAGTCCTTGGGGTTCTCTGAGCTTGGCTCTTTTCTTCCAGATGCTTCATTACCTGGCTAGGTAACATCTTCAGTGCTAAAATGGGATGGGGTTTCCTCTCTATTTATATACAGTAGTTTGCCCTGCCAGTGTTTGCCGGGGGGGTGTTCTTTGTTGTTTCTTTTTTTTGGGGTTTTTTAATTCTTGTTTGTTTTTTTGGT
>NW_006533537.1:66214-77029 GCF_000186305.1 Python bivittatus | reverse complement strand
GTACATAGCTAAAAACTAACCTAAAGTAAATGTGAAGAAGAGTTGGAAGCACTTTCTCTTCACACACTGGCGCATTTGCATGGCATGTGCACGGACATACAATATTCACACATAAGGGTGGCCGGGGAAAGTCCTCAAACAATTGGACCAAGTTGTCAGGAGGACATCACTTCCTTAGCATTTGAAGAGGGGCATTTCATTCACACCAATGTATTTTGAAAAAATATCTGTCTGTCCGTCTGTCCGTCCGTCCATCCGTCCATCCGTCCATCCGTCCATCCGTCCATCCGTCCATCCGTCCATCCGTCCATCCATCCTCTATCCTGACACTGTTGTGGTGAGTTTTCTTGGGCACCTGGGGTTGTCTGGTGTGGCTGTTGCAGTCACTTGTGTAAGATGGGTGGCTATATATAGTCGTAATTATAGTCATTCTAACTGAACAAATTGTAAGACGGCCATGTTAGTCTATGGTACCTAAAATAAGGGGGTGTCTGTTAGCACTTTTTCAGATTATTTTTATTAAAATGCACCTGGTGAAGTCCATCCAACTGGTGAAAGTTCTCTGTAGCTGATGAGAACTTTTTAATGCAATTTGTTAGTCTGAAAAGGGGCTAGCAGACTCTTTCTGTTTCTAATTGAACAAGGGAAGCTTTGGGAGTCATCAGCCTTCTGAGATGTGCCAAGGCCAATACTGTCCCACTTTTCAGTTCAGTCTCCTCTGAGTTCTAGTAAATGGGCTAGATGCAACTTTTGGTGCATATGGAAAGTGTGTCCACATCAAAGACCAACTACGGTCATGTGTATCTAGTAACTTAGAACCCCTAGATATAGGTTGCAGTCTAACAAATGTTCTTTCACCGAAGTAGAATGTATCCTCTTGCTGAATAAACGTGTCTACATTTATGCCATTGGACAAAAATCAGGTGATATTGATAATAGCATACAGTTTGATACTAGTACCCATCTAGGTCACAGAACCTAAGTGACCTAGACAGACCTTGAAAGCTAAGCAGGTTTAGCCTAGTTAATATTTGGATGGCAAGCAGGAAATCAGAGGTTAAGAAATAGGGGTCAAGAAAAATCAGAGAAAGGCAGGAGCGTTTCACTGCTCTCGCTACTGAACTCCATGGACAGGTTCACTAAGTCCTTGTGAGTCAAGCTGAAGTTGTTGTTGCTTCATCACTTTCAGCTTTGCATGTCCAAATCGTTGCCCTGATCATCATCATCATCATCATCATCATCATCATCATCATCATCATCATCATCATCTTAACAGGAAAGTGTTAATCCAAATGTAGCTAAGATTTTTAAAACAAGGTACATTGGTAATACAAAACTCTCAAAGGCTGCTTGTTTCAATTTTTTCTATCAGCTATTTATATACAGTTGATTGAGTCATGAGATATATTGCATCTTTCCTAAGAACATAATTTAGGCGTCATCAGTTTCCCAACCACTTTGCTCTGCCTGAAATGGACATTTAGTCATGGATATTTTAGCATCCAGTTTGCTGCTCTGGTTCAGTTTAAGCTTTCTCAAAGACAAGTGCCCCTTTGAAGAGTCTGTGTGTGCACACACACCCTCGTTTGTAAGGGCATCGCTGTGTGAGTCATGCTTACTATTTTGAGAGCTCGGAACTCAACCATGTGAATTAGTGGGAATGAGTGGAGAGAAGGAACCTAGGACTCTACCCTGTCCTCTCCACAGGGTTGTAAAGTTGGCTTTGGCATCTCAATAACTGTTACTTATTCTTGACTTGTTTTGGGCTGTGAGAACTACAAAGCAAAATGAATTGTATTTATGTATGTATATAGGTATGTACTGAAACAAATGCACAAAAATACACGTGTACAGGGCTACCACATCTGGGCTGCAAAATACCAGATAACCCCTAGATGGGAGCAAGAAGATACACACAAAATTGCTAGTTGATTGCTGCCATCTAGTGGCCATCTTGAGCTTTGCATCCCAGATATGGTAGCTTTAACACATTGTCTTTGTGTATGTACAGCCATATACTGTGTTAAACATATTTGCCTCCATTGATATACTGTGTTAGCCAGGAACTAATTGCTTTTCACTGTTTTCATTAGGCTAATTCCTGTGAATCTGGAGCATTTCCAAGGCTCTTTCTCATTTCATTGCATCTATACACACCTCCTTTCTGATTGTAAGGAACTATTGGCTGTAGAAAGATACAGCCGCATAAAACATATTGCACAAAGTGAGTTATGATCTGACATTACTTGATTATGTATGTAAAGAATAAAGTTAACATACTGGACAGGATACTTATTGCAGTCCTTTAAAAAAAGGGTATGTGAAATAGAAAGGGTATTAAAAAAAACCCTCCATGATGAAATCAGAATATCATCCGTATCTGCAAGTTATATGCCCTAGAATGTTTGGAAAATTAAAAGACTTCTTGATTAAATGCTTTGCATAGCCATACATTTTATATACAGGCAAGAGTAATAAAAATGGTTGAGGACAGCCTGAGACAAGCAAAATGAGCAGTCAGTTAATTCTTGCTTGATCTTAGAGGCTGGGTGTGGAGCACATTTAATCTAATCTGGGTTATGCTCCCTAACCAATATTGCAAATCAAAATAGCCTCTATTCCTTCTGCTTTATCCTCATCTCTCTCACCCTTATGTAGTCTGTAGAACAGGCATGAAAGGTCTCAGATTACAGGTGTTGCCACTATCTTCCCTCTGGCAACTATGAGAAATTTAAAAATCTGTGCTTTACCTATAATGTGGAAAGTCTTGGGCTGGTTCAGGCTTAAATTAGTATAAGGCTCAAGTGACAAAGTTGTAACAGTCCTGCAGGAAAGATTAGCTGAGACACATGCTTCTTAAGAACTAGACTTAATGAAGGCAGTCCCAAATACTGATCTGGAAGAATGAATTGCTGATAGGAACAAAATGTGTTGCTTTCTAGGGAGACCATTGTCATTATCAGCCCCAGGCATCAAATAATTAAAAGTTACTTGATATACACGTCAGCTGGTCAAGGAAATGAAGAATCTCAACTTCTGGACAATAGAATGCCAAATATTGTAGGGTACAAAAGCTTAGTTTTGGTCACAGTGAGGTGAGATTTAAAAACCTGTAGAGGCGGAAGGGTCATTGAGGCCTTAAGACCAACCTGTTGCTTAGTCTAGGAGTCCAAATTAAAACAACCCAGGGAGATGGTGGTTTGCCTTTGCTAACACATCCAAGAAAGGGGAGCTCCATTTCTCTAGAGATTTTATTTCTCGTTGATAGCATAACAAAATTGCTACTTTTGTGTAGTCAACAAATTCTTCTCTCTGAAGGAAGATGTACAAGATTGCATTAAATCATAACTGCAAACAGCCTGGCTCCCAGACTGATAAAAATTCAGGAGACCATTATGTAAATAGCCAACTGCAATCTTCCTTGTTATCAGTGAAGAGACCCACCTCCTCCCCAAACTGTAGGAAGACTGTTAGTAAGAAAATTAGAAAATTAGAAAGTGTCTGTCCTACTGTACATGGGTTCTACACAGAAATTAGTTCGGTTGCTGGAATTTTTATAACCACCCCTTTTCTGTCAATGAATATGTTTCTGTGAGAATCATGCCTGAAAAAGAATTAATGGTTTTAGGCAGCAGTCAAACAGCTTGACAATGAAAGGACAACTTTATTAACCGGAAATTACATGTACTAGAGGATCATTGGACAAGGATGATAATGAACAGGCCAACGATACGATGTTGTAACTGGGGCTTCTGGCATGGGGGCAACATACTTAAATTGTTTTGTTTTGTCTTGTTGAAACAAATCTCACTGAAATCTTAAACTGAATGACTAATTATGTGCCATCAAGTCAGTGTTAACTTTTATGGACCACACAAATACACCTGTACCAGGATGGTCTGTCGCCAACCTGGTCCTTCAGGTCTGCCCGTGGTGAACTGATAACACCAGAGGTCAGAAATCACATACAGGTTACAGATCACCTACTACTATATTAGGTCTCAGAACTGCTCATTGTCATTGTTGAGTTATCCCTAAATCCTTAAATATGCAATACATGAAATCTACCAGCATACTAGGAAAGAAAGAGGAAGAGGGACATGAAACCGTAGATCCAAGCTGCCCCAATTCCTACTGACTGTCCAGGTTCACATCACTGCTCCCAGTCTGCTTACTGCAGAGTTCCAAGAAGGACTGAAAGGTGGAAGGAAGCAAAGACCAAAGGGCAGAACAAATTTAAATTAACCTTGTGCATTTTTTTTTCTGGTTCATTAATTGAAAAGTAAGCAACTGTAATTTGGTTTGTCAAGGCAGAGCTGAAAACTTTATGTTGTAACCAGAACATGACTACTAATCTAAAGCATTTAAATATCAAATGCCATATTAGAAAGGTCATTTAAGTTCTGAGTTGGCCTTTTGTAGTTCTTTGCAGAAGAAAGGAGTAGCTGTACAGAACAATTATATACATGTTGGCCCCCACAGATACCCAGAGATCTGGCTGGTGAAAGAAACATGTCCTTTTTGACATTCAGCAGATGAAAACAGACACCTGTAATTCTTTCACCAATGTTGCCTCTTCCTGCATGACACATATTGATGTCTCCGGTTATTGCATGTGGAATTTGCCTGTTTTCTGAAGCTTCAGCAGGTCCTGCAGTCAACTAACCTATTACAGTCATTTTCTGCTTTAATATATTCAGGTAGATGAATGCCATATTTACTGTCTCACAGTCATGACTACATGCACCATAAAATAGCTTCAGCATCTTTTACTGTTTGGGGCAGAAACGTTATGTGGAGCTACCTAAGAAAGAGCAATGCAATTGCTATTTACTTGATTCAAAAACAGAAAAAAATAACAACCTTGGAAAACTGTGGGGTTATCACATCATATGAAATATGAAATGCTAGCATGTAAAATGCTAGATTGTGCCCCAATATAGCATAACTACACATGGATTCCACTGAATTATTTTACTGTAATATTTTACTGAAAACTTTCTGATGACAGATGTTTGAGGGCGGTTGTTATCTCTTCCTTCATCTTTTTCAGGTTAAACTTACCTATTGCTTAGGACTTGTTTTCTAAAAATTCCCTATCATTTAGATTCAGGGAGGTACTGTAGATGTAAACCTGCCTAAGAACTTGGAATATCTTTTCAAGCTTTATCTGAGGAGCTTCTTTCAACAGAAGTTTGATGACAACTGGATTATAAAATATTCTCCTTAAGATATTTATCCCTTCATTGCTCACTCTGAAGCAAACAACTATGCAGTTTCAGCAGATATATTAATCGCATTTTCTGACTTTCTTTTGTTTTTGTTTTTATACCTGTTGGATTATGTGATTCTGTTTTATACTGTTCATTACCATGTGAGATGGCGCTCTTTGAAAGATCCTTAGCATCTTCAGAAGAGGCCAATTTCTTTGCCCCACAAAAAGTGTGATTTGAGGAAGGTCAGATAGGGTCTTCTCAATGTTTGTTCCATGTGTTTGGTGATTAGTGGTGTGGATGGATACATTTTATGAAATTTGAGGACACATTTTAAGAAATTTGAAAACTTGTAACTGTCTTCAAATTCATTAAAAAGCATCTATTCATGCAACCAATCACCACACATTTATTAGAACCCATGAATAAGATAACACATTCATACCTCAAAAAAAATATCTAAAATCACAACAGGTAGAATCCTTTGACATCTCTGTAACACATAAACCTACAAAATCCCTCCAAAACATCCTAAGCAAACCCAGAGACCGAGTAGCCAAAGAAGACAAAACAGCAGTCATTTACAATATGTAAAAGTAAGGGCTGTGAAAGCCACTCCATAGGACAAGCAGGTGGAAGATTGGCAGAATGCATCCATCAGCATCCTTTGGCAGTCAGGAGACATGATGAAAATATTCCATTTCACAACACAGAGACAAGTTCAATCACAATTCACTGGGAAACTGCAGACATTTTAGATCAAGCCAGCTCCAAGAATGCAAGAGAATTCTTAGAAGCTTGACACTGAGAAATCAGTCATCAACAAACGTAAAGAAATAAAATTCATTTATAAGCTATTCAGAAAGAACAACCAAAGGTCAGAGAAAGGATCGAGCGCCCTGAGCAGATACTTATCACACACGTGTTATCCAACATCCAGGATAAGCAGGAACCATTAAACACCCAAACAATACCAGATAAGCTGCTGTATATAATAGGACTAAACCCACTTCATATTATTACTTTTTTGTCGTTAGCTGCCATGATAATGAAACGTCTGTTTCTCAGCAAGCTCAGAGAGAATCAAGAACCCAACAGTTCAGCCCTTTGATTGAACTAGAAGTAATAGAAGTAAAAAAGTAATCTTTTTTGTTGTTGCTTGTTAGCTACTGCTACCATTCTTTTTAAAAAATAAATCAGGATACGAATCTAAGAAAATAATAACAAAAATGATTTATAGAGTGAATCCTTCTGAGTAGGCATCTAGCTTAGAAAGGCAGAACATATATTTTAATAAAATTCAATGCTATTGCACTATGGATCTAGACACTAATAAAATCTCCCTTCCACTGGAACTTATGTAAATGGGAAATAGGAAAGCTACCTCGAAAAATTATATTGCGATAAGACAAATTGGAATCCAGGAGGAAGAAGCATGAATCTTTTGAAAGCCCATCTCTGTATGACTACTTTATTATTATTTTTATTGTGACCTGTGTTGCAGCTTTATCTCATAATGAGGATTACTTTGCATGCCTGGAGCTTGTTGCAGGCAAGAAATTCAGATAAATAGACTTCCATATGGCTTGATTGTAATTTAACATATGTTTATGACTCATATAAAGTGGTCCTGGAACACTATCTGAACAAATTAAAGGTGTAATTCTCAGTTACCTCTTTCTCTGATGAATCCAAAAACACTGTCGAGGCTAATATGTTCTCAACACAGTAAGCACTTTCTGCTAAAGGCCATTATTGCTCAAAGATTGTATAAAGCCAATGAGATGGATTGTAAAGAACAATTTGAAAATAGTTCCCTACCACCACCACCACAAACATTGGTAAATTCAACTCTGAAATTACAAAAACTGCCAGCTACAGTGTCATTAAGGACAAACACCAGAAAACAGAACTAAATGTGATTTCTGACATGGAGCTATTGGCATAGAACATGACATCTTTAGATCAAATGCCTTCTTTCAATAAAACGGACAATGACTTATCTCACTGGGTCAATTATATAAAGTGTGACAAAGGGTTTATTTTATTTATATATTTTATTTTATTGCCTCTCCCACAATACTATACATATAGTACTATATTTAGTATTGGAAGAGAATGAATCTCCTTTTTCAGCTCAATGAAGCTGAAAGATAGATGATTCTGTATATAGAGAAGACTTTTTCACACAGTATGTAATCATATGAAAATACTGTAATAACAGCTATAAGTTCACAGAAAATACTGCTATTCATGTCACAATGATAATGATGATAATTTAATTCTGTATTGCCTTATAGCTTTTATATTGTGTTATTTTATCCTTGTGTTTTGTCAGCCAGCTAGGGTTACTTGGTCAAGATGGGCAGTCATAGAAATTCCATAAATAAGGGAATAAATGATGACAATATGTTACTCTCAATGGTAAAAGCAGGGAGATGGCTTTGAATACCAGTTACTAGAAATGTTAGTGAGGGAAAAAAAGCAGTAGTCCTCAAGTACAAGAAGTTGGATTAGACAGGATTTTGACAAAAAGTCTGTTGATGTTCTTAATTATATCATGGCTTTCTGGGGTGATCCAGATTACATATCTACCCTTAACATGGGCAAAAGTACAAACTGCAGTAATAAAGTAAGTTGTTATGGAGGAGAAAAAGGAATATTACATGGATATATCTCTTGGCAACAGTTCAATGCTAATTAAATAAAAAAAATCACCTTTCTGAGCCCAGTTTTGGATAAGAATTTTAAATTCCTTCTCAGACCCATGAGTGTTGACTTGCTTGTTACAAAGCAAGTGAGTCAATCAGGTTGTACTTCAATCATGGGCATGGTTAATTTAAACAAACTTAAATGCAAACATTAAGGCAACCACTCTGCTCCTGCTAAATCTTTTCTAATGAGCAGTTCAATTTCCTTAAATACGTTCCAGTGGATGCGATGTAAGAGTCAAATTCCTATTATTCCTTGTACCCTACTTCTGTGTTTCTTTCCTCACATCCATTGTCATGATTCTGGAAATAAAAAACTTGAACTGGCTTTTATCAGCATTTTTTATACCTTTTTTTTTTTTTGGTCAAAATGCATGAACAGATAAATAGGTAGTTGTATGGCTCTCTCTGTGTGTGCACAAAATATATATCACATGGGAAAATATGCACAAAGCAATCTTCCATCAAGAAAAAATGTTTGCAAAAAGTGCAGTTACTAGGAAAAGGGCATGGAGAATTGTATCTATTAGAAGTTCATGAAAATGGATATGAATGTGTATGCAAAGCAATTTATTCTTGTTGCTGTGAATTCACAAAGTGATACAGGAATTGGAAGAAACGAAGTCTTTAATCTGAAGATGTAAAGATTAAACTTCTTTAAATTTGGAGCTGGGAGAATAGAGTTTGGAGCTAATTGAAGCTATAGCTGAAGACTGATCTTGAGTAGAATATGAAGTCTGATTCTTATTATTCAGACAACATGGAATTCATTCTCTACTGGCAAAACAATAGGCTTGCCAATCACAGGTATTTAGCTGTGTTCAAAATCAGCTCTCAATTAGCATAGTTAAAATATCTAGATAGCGTTAGCATGGTTGAAGACAACAGATGAGGTTCCACAAAATAAAACGTGCCTACAGTAAACATTGCACATTTTCAGTGTTTTATAAGGAAGGAGAAATTGGTGGATAAGTCAGGTCAGAAAGGAGAGGCTTTGTCCACTGTTCACTGTTGGTTTCTTCCATATTTTTGTGAGCTTTACTTTACAACTCTGAAGACAGCCCGTGCTTTTGAAGAAGATTTAAGTGAAATCCCATTAGCAATAGAGACATTTTTCATCCATCTAAAAAGTGAGGTGGATTTATAAGGGGCATGTCCTCAAATTATGACACCAGGATTTATAATCTATAGCATTAGTAATAAGTGATGTTTAAAGTTAGAAATATATGAGTTTTCATGGTACAAACAGTGTCTAGCACAGTGAGTAGGAATGGATCTTGAAGACATAGTGGTAGAATTTCTAAAACTCAGAAGCTCAAAAATTATCTAGCTAAGGTTATTGTATAGTTCTGAAGGTGCTTCTGGTAATTGTATGGCACTTTAATGCAATTCACAGTTCAAGGATCATGCTGAATCTAGTTTATGTAATTGTGGTTTTGGTTTCATTCTGAATATTTATTACATCTGTAGACATTTTTGAGGCAAAGTAAAACGTATTGGGTTTTCCATATGGAATAATTATTATCAAGTTTATGAATGTGACAACAGAAGGCTTAAAGGAGAGTTTGCCTACATTATGGAAAAAGACTAAATGTAGAGGACTACTCATTTTGATCATCAGCCAAATCCTCGTGTACAAACATTGGAGAGGAACCATCTGGAAGAAGTAGGTTTCCATCTCACTATTGACAGGATACCACCTAATATGATACAGTGGTCCAGCAGTTACACAGTAGGTAAGAGATGTAAATTAAGCTTCCAGTAGCATGAGCCCCTGAACACTTTTGAAAAAAGAAGGAGCTCAGAGGATTAAGGCATTAAAATACGATATTGTTTTTACAACCTAGTGTAAATGCTTTCAGTTAGATTTAACTGTTTAATATTTATTGGCTGGCACTGCAGCAAGAGGTGATGAAAACCAAGTAACCTTGTCGATGGCTACTCTCCTGCCAAGAGAAAAGACTTCTGGGTCTTGTCATATTTTATTTCCCAGATTCATGCTGAAATTAAATATACTTGGATGAAAGTTGCAAAATGTTTAGCTGGGCTATCAGAAGCTGGGTCTGTTCTACAATTAAGCCAGGGATTCTGTTTTCTATTTTGTCTCATATACCTTGACTGTTCTGGGCCCACTTTTATTAATCTCCTCTTGTTTGCCTACCCTAGTAATTTTTGTTAGGTTTGACTCACATCCCCAACATTTAGTCCCTGATGTGTATGTTGGTTTTGAAGTTCAGTTGTTCACATGCTTTTCTCACTTTCTAACTATTTCATAGCTTTCACTGATTGTAATATCTCTTTGGACTGTGGCCAGAGTTTATAAATAAAGAAAAATACTTCTAGGATACTTTTAAAGGAAACAAAACTTTCCAAAGAATGAGAAGAGGCCCCAGAAAATATCAGGACTCATTGCTTTCCAGCCATACTGCCTACTTCAACTAAATAGTGTCCTATTTTAACAGTGAATTATATTCCCATGATCAGTGGCAGATATTTCATTTAGCATCACACTTACTGTAGGCGACTGCCATGAAACAGAAATGGGGAAAAGCTGCTAAGATGTGGCAATGAGTGGAGAACACAGCTTTTGAGTGGATAGTCACTCCAGAAGTGCCAAACACCTTGTACAAGCTCTCTAGGGCTTTCCTGATGTCTTTTAGCAAAGAAAAGTAAGATTGGAGTTCTTCAAGATTTATTGGCAAGGCATGGAAGCCAAGCAGCTTCACTTAGCAAATTACCTTATTGGACCCCACTGAGATGGAAGAAAAAAATTAATACCCAAACATGTTGACACACTTGAAGCTGTAAGAATTCAGCTGCAATGCCTAGCTTATCTGTTCATGCTACCTTTGCTTAAGGTAAGCATATGTACATAGTATCAATAACAAGAA
>NW_006533537.1:53510-63602 GCF_000186305.1 Python bivittatus | reverse complement strand
CCTTCCTTCCTTCCTTCCTTCCTTCCTTCCTTCCTTCCTTCCTTCCTTCCTTCCTCCAATTCAGTATTACTATTATTTGGGCTGCTGTCTGTGTCCCACTGCATTGTATTTTATTACATTGCATTCAGTCTTCTGCTGTCCTGTGAGAATTCAGGTTAAGTAGTGGATTCAAACCTCATCTTTAATGAAACAAATTTCTAGATTTTATGATTATGAAGAGATGCTTCGAAGTATGTGAATAATACCCACCCAGAAAACTCAGAAACCCAAAGAGAAGCTGAATGGCATATTAAAGAATTAATGGTTCAGCGATCTACCCAACTGCTTGTCTTTCACCATGACTACCACAATCAGACTGAATTATGCAATGCAACATAGAATGCCTTGTTTAATTGTGCATACTTTAAACAGATAGCAAATCCAGAATTGCCAAAATTCACATTGCTTAAAAAAAATTAAAAAAAGCAGTGGAACAGGTCTCTCTATATTATATACAAACAGCCATTGGAGTAGAAACATAAATGTTGTGCTAAAAATATAACCACAAGGACAGATTGCACATATTAAATTCCATTAAATAAATTAGGTTGCAATGCTAAACATACCTAATAGGAAACTAAGCATGACTGGGAACAGAGGGGGAATTACAATATAAGAAAAGAATGCATAGGACTTATTGTATTAGAGAATATTCCTAACTACGTTTTCCTTGCAAAGCAATATAGGACTAGAACAGAAGTGGCTTTATTAACTTTGGTTTGTGTAAAAGTTTAGTGAATCTTTTGTGGAATGCAGGTCTTCTCTCTGTGGTCACACAAAATTTGTTGATTCATTCATTGTTTATATAAATAGTGCTTTTAGGAAACTTCTTAAGGAAACCGCAATAGACATTCCAGTTCACAATACTGTTAGTTTCTTCATTTTACTTCAAATCCATCTGATAACTGATGGATAATTTTCTAGGTAGATTATAAATTTACTTTAAGCACTGAAAGTTTCTAACAGTATTTAGTAGGTAATGAAAAAAAGCACAAAGAAAAACAATACATATGATTAATAAGGAGATTGGAGCGTAGGCTCTCAACTGTCTCTGGAATCATGAACTCCATGTCTTAAATCTTGATTGGTTGGAAGCCAGAAGGGAAAGTGGGTTATGAGCTTCTCAAATGCATCCAGGTGACCATTGTGTCACACAGAATGCTGGGTTAAGTGGACTCAGGGCCAGATCTGGTAGGGCTCTCATGTCTTTAGGGAAGCAGCCATGAATCCCTGGGAAGAGTATTTCATAAACAGGACTCATAACAAGGAAAGTCCTATTCCTCACTTCATGTTGCTTGGTTGAAGGAACTGGGAAGAAAGCTTCCAAGGATGAACAAAGATCCCCAGGAATGTCAATATTTGTGTATTGAATCAGTATTTGCCCATCTTCTGGAGGGAAGCCATTCCCACAGCTAGTTCAGCTACTGAAACAGTTCCTTCCATGGCCCTTAGATACCCTGTTTTGTTACAAGATTAGATTCCCGCACTCGTGCTTGAGCCAAGTAGAATATTTTCCACAAGATCTTGATTTTACAGATTAGTTCCCCCCCCCCCGCAACAGAGTAGCACAAGGCTTTGTTAGCATGTAGCTTGGATGCTGTTAATTAGGTTGATTCAGGTGCAATTTGACATGTAGAGCAGGGAGGCTCAAGGAAGGAGAGATCAGTGAGTACCTAGAGGCAGCTTTAAGGCCTTGGAGCCTGTAGAGATTAATTCTCTTACACAGAAATCAATGGGAGAGAAATGGATTTTCTTTTTTAAAGACCATAAAGAAAAAGAAGAAAACAACAAAAGCCAAATAGCTGCTCCTCCCTCCCTTCTCTTCTGCTGCTGTGAATCTGGTAGGACTTTAGTTTCTCCTCCACTGGAGCTTCCCCACTACTCACTGAATGGATCGCTGCTGTTTAACAGCAGGAGATAGCTCCTGGCGGAGCTTGACTAACATTAAAAACCTAAGTAGAGTTGGGTGCATTTAGCACTTCGATAGGAGATGATTGGGAATCCCAGAAGTGTAAACTAGAATAGGAAGTCAGGGGGGAAAAAAAAACCCAGAAGAGTGCAATGACAAATCACTTTTACTGTTGCCAGGGAAACCACATGGCCTCATCCATGCAGCCACCAAGAGTCCAGCTCAGCTCAAAGGAGATTTTGCTTTTAGTGGCAAAACAAGTTGCACTAATTAATAATTTTAAATTGAAATACCATGGAAGATGCTTGTGGTGCATGGGGTGGGTGGTTGTGAGGTAGCACAGAATTCTAGTTGAACTGAATGCTGTGCTTCACTGGGGATGCATCTTGAAAATACTTTCAGTTGTATGAGACTTAGTATTCACTTGAATGTCCAGGTCTTAGCACTATGGGAGCTGATGAGCATGCATTGATCACTGGTATGCTGTAAGTTCTTTAGATGTTGATAGCCCTTATGCAGGTTCGTTTATCTGGCATCTGTCAGGTAGACTAATGGTAAGTTACAGCTCCTATGCTTTCTATTGCTTATCCTGGAGTGATGTTTGTCTTTGCAAATGGCTGTGGTGGGAATTGCCTTCATGTGTAAGATGAATTGCATGATGGAGATAGACTAAAGTCATTTCCCCACTAGCATCTTCCAGTGTCTTCTAGATTCATTCAACCACAGTTGTGCCAAAAGGAGGATGAACTTGATATCACTTCAGTGATGGCTGGATGATACTATGAGGATGTTATAAGTTAGTAGTGGGGAAATTGCCTAAGTGTACAGTTGTTGAATCTCCCAGAACTATTAAATAACAGGCGTCTAAATGCTGAACTAATTAGTTTGACTGCTGAAGGTGTCTTGCAAAAAGACACAATATAACCACAAAGTTTTCTCCCTGTGGTTTTATATGACTGCGTGCTGTGTTGTAATTTAAATGAGAAGAAGCTGGTTATAGTGAGGAGCAGATCTGGTTGTTTTGTGAAGTCTTGGGAGATGATGTTTCTGAATTTTTTCATTTAATCTCCTATTCCAGGTACCTCAAAAAACTTAGGATAAACAATGGAAGAATTAAAGGCAAAATGAGACCATTCCCATTAATGCCAAAGACAGGTTTGCTTAACAGATCCTACAGGGACAGGGATAAGCAGGTAGGACAAAGGTGGGAAATCTAATGCCTTGTCTTAAAAGTCATCTATTTTTAGCTTGGCCTTGCAGGAACCTTGATGAAGCTGCTTGGTAGTGTCCACTGGCATCATTTACTTGCTTCAAGGGGTCTCGTTACTTGGATCCTTCCCTTGAACCACAATTTGTGTGATAAATAGGACACCCTAGTCTTATTTGGCAGCAAAATGGGATAATAATGAAATAAATTCTACAGTGGTACATTTTGGCCCCTTTGAGGCATATGGATAAGAAAAACAGCTTTCCTACTTTGGCAGTTGAATCAAAAGCACCACTTTATTACACAAATAAGTAAGGAGAAGATACAAAACTTCCTTTTTAACTTCTGGTAATCACATGCAAAAATAAAAGGGTAATTGATGGTGGGGAAAATTTGAAATATGGTGTTGCTAAATTCCAGGCAGTTCCATGTAGGAATCTCCCACAGAAAAATTCAGTAAAGGATATTAAATTCTAGATAGATCGCAAAGTGGTATTGTTTTGTTAATAATATATAAGCAAATTTGATGGAAGGAGGTGACCATTTGCATCAAATTAGCAGAGACTGAGTTTGTATAGAGGTAATAATCAGAGAAATAAAGATTATAAGCAGCATACACATTAAAATCAATGAAACATTTAATCATGGATTCTTGAATAAAAGCATTATCTATACCTCAGAGATGGGGGATCACTCCAGCAAATGATTCTTGCTTGCATTCCCTATCTTCTCTGCCTGTTGTAAATTGCAATCTTAAATCAGAGGCTCTGGAGCAATTTTTAGCTTAGCTCTTCTTCCCAGTCATGGTATCTGCTTTGTTACTCCTGTCATTTCCCATCTTGTTTCAAATTACAAAAGTTTTTTTTTTTTCCTTTTTGCTAGGAACGGAGAGGTTGGTGGACAGCCACATTAAATGCTTTCTTCTAGTCCACGAACCATTAGAAAGAAATGGCAGCATAAATTGGTCCCCTCATTCCCAACCTCTGTTCTGCTTCAGTAATGAGACTGATAAGTACATTTCATTATATTTTACTAGGAAAATGCCCTTCATTACCATGGAATTGGTGCATGCATGGATCTAGGATTTGCATATTGCAAACACCTCGGATGTGAGATATTCAGTATGGGAATTCTCTTTCTGTTCCTGCAAATGTCCTATTTTTCTATCACTTTAATAGTGTTTCCAAGAACACTATTGTTTCTTCAGCAGTTCATATGTAACTTTGCAACATTAATCTAATAGGTTCCATTTCCTTTGTTGTGGCAATTGTTCTTCTACCAAAGAGAGATATGTTGGTATCATCCATACCCATCAATCTACCCACCCAAGACCCAGCATTATGACTGAGTGCTTAAATTTTCGTGATGTAAGAAAGAGCTAGGTTTAAGTACAGAGACTTATGTCTGGGGCAGGGGGGCGACCATAATATCCACACGTTGATGTGCATTTCTGCTCCATATGCAGATGTGTATATAGTTGACCCTGGCAGTTTCTCAAACCCAGTTTTTTGGTACATTCTGTGAATCTTCTTGGATGCTTCAGATCCCGTGGAGTGAGTCATGGAAATGAAGGTTGGTTTTGGTTTCACAACGGCTAACCAAAGCTAGTTAGGATGGGGTGACTCTATATGTGGTTGCCATTGATTGTGTGGGGTTGCTCTTGTGGAGGGTGGTAACTAGATTCAGCCAGATTTAACTGTATTTCCCATCTATGAGAGAAACTTAAAGATGGAGAGGGAATGTCTTCACACGTTCACATGCAGGATCCGTTGTATATGCTTTTTTAAAGATGGCTAGCATTTTCTCCCCATCTGTTATAGGTTTGTGCAAAGGACATGCACCCCAGTTCTACAGTTTTCTGTTTGGTTACCATCATACCCTTGATAATTCTGCTATATTATTGTTGCACTTGAAACAAAGTCATTTTGTCTTGATATTCACTCTGTAGCTCTCTTGCTAACATATAGAAACCCAGAGGGCTTCCCATTCACATACTAGTAATTTTACCCTGTCTATACAACCCTCTGGTGAATGAAATGATTATTACTGCTTGAGATACTATTGCTCCAGGATGCATGAGATTGTCCTTGAACTATGAATGGCTTTTTCTGGAGACCATAATTTTTAGAAACACTGCTTTCCATATCTGACATTTTCAGAAATTACATTAAAACTCCTGAAGTATCTACCAGCAAATACCATGTTCTTTGTGTTAACATAAGAAGTATCTGAAAGTACTGCATATATTAATTTTATCTTATCTCTGTAATACCTTGAGTTTTGCATAAAAAGTAATGAATATATAATCATGATACATAAGTAAGAGTATGGTAGCATGAATTTTAGATATGGGAGGATGAGGCTCAGACAAATTGAAACTCAAGTAACCTTTTATTGTGAACATGTCCTTGCAGATTTGATGCTGCATTTAATTCATAAACCTGTTTAGTAAGAGCAAGCAACTATGAAGATCCTTAGATAAATAAGTGCTCTGAGCATCCTATTATCTTTATTAACAACTGGTTATCTATAAAACTCAAGAGTCTTTTGGAGTAAGTGGCCATAGGAAATTTAATAAATAAATAAATAATGAAAATAAAATGGAAGGAAGGAAGGAAGGAAGGAAGGAAGGAAGGAAGGAAGGAAGGAAGGAAGGAAGGAAGGAAGGAAGGAAGGAAGGATCCAAATTTAACTGAAGCTTTAAGTTACTTGCTGAATGTGCAAAGTTTACATCTCATAGTAAGCTTGTTGAAGCAATTTCAGCAGATTGTGTTCTAGGACCTGTACTAGAAAAATAGTGGAGAACTTGGATACTTCAGCATGGTTGTCGAGTAGACCTGACAAGAGCCAAAGTGTATCTTTGTTGCAACATGGGACACTATGCCAACAGATGTGGTATGGCCTTCTGCCTTTCTTACCTTGATATCCAGACATTTACTGATGGGGAACAAAGCCCAATGTACTTTGCTAATGACTCCTTTAATAATTTATTTACTTAATTATTTAATTTATAGGATGCCTGACTCCTAAACAAATCTGGTTGGCTTACAACTAAAAACCAACATGTAAAAGAATGCAATGAACCAGAAGAGCAAAATACCAAAACAAAAAGAAAACAGATCGAACTAAACCCAAAGGAAGCTCCAGAATCACTCTGTTCCCAAGGCCCTGGAGAGCAACCAGGTCTTCAATAGTTTCCTGAACAACATAAGAAGAGATCATTTCAGAGGGTAGGAACTGCAACAGGCCATGTTTTCTGGGTCCCCCAATATGGCATTCTTTAATTGATGGGATCAGAATGCACCAATCTGAATGGGCAGAAACAACTGGAGATAAACAGTCCCTCAGTCAATTTCCATGCTATGAAGAACTTTAAAGATGACAGCCAACAGCTTGAATTGTACCCAGAAGCCAAGTGGTAACCAGTACCTGTAACACTATGTTTTGGACCAGCTGTAGCATCTAGATGGCCTTCAAAGGCAGCCCCAGGTAGAATCTATTACAGTAATCTAATCATGAGGTGACTAAGGCATGAGTGACTGACTGAAGGGCCTCCCTAATTCTCATGCAATCTCTCTTTATCAGTGTAATTTCTTTTCTTTCTCTCTCTTTTTTCCCAGTAATGTTCACCATGTTATCAAGAAGTACTTGAAAGTGAAATATAGAGAACAATGTAAGGCCACATTTCCCTACTCACTTACTTGGGACTAAGTCACTTTGAAGTCAATGGGATTGATTATTGGAGTAGACATGTTACCATGCCTCATTGTGAACATTGTGCTGAAAAAAAAAAAAAAAAAGATTCTGTAGAAGAGATTAGGGGTTCTTGAAGTCACCGCTTCCCACCTTTCATTCATAGGTGGCAAATATTAACTTTGCCTTTGTCTGGATTTGAGTGAAACGTTTTCTGGAACATCTATTGAGTCCAGAATAAAAGCTGATGTTATGTTATGCCATTTAACAGATTGAAAAAGCATCTGAAAGGTTTCTAATCCATTGTGCTGCTTTGAACTGATTTTGAAAGGCCTCGTACATTATGCTAGCCTTTTCTTATTCAAATTACTGAAATTGAATGGTGTAACTATCTCTCCGTGCAAAGTTGATACAGCCATTCTACTGCTTGTAACAGTGCCATATGAGATGGGGGAGAAATCTTCCTGGAAAACTGAAGTCAACTTTTGAGAGGATGCCCAGAAGTCTATGGACCAGCAGCGACATGGCTCAGAACACTCTTTGGATGGACCTTTTAGAATGCTCAAGGCATTCTTCATTCATCTTCTAATTGTACTCCTTGAGAGGTTTGATTGGAATGAAAACTCTGAAGTTCAGTTTAATTTTATATTCATGTTTTAACAGGTTTGAATTATTTTCTGCGTCCCTAGAAAACTCAGGACTATCCTACCATTTGCCCTATTTCAACTTCTTGCATGATTTGATCCTCCAACTTTTTTGAGTGTAGCCTTTGGAAACCCTGACAAAGAGTGTGGATCTTATTAAACCATGCCTGTCCATATTAGTCTTACTAAACCTAAATTATTAATACATTCCTGGCAAAATTAAGATCTGAGCCAGGGATGGAGAGAGAAATTTACCTCCACTGCTCACTATAGTTTTATTCATTCAAGACTTTCACAAAATGCTTTTTAGTCAAAAAGTAGACAAGGTCACTAGCCTTAGTCATGCACATGTCACATACAGTGTTCCTTGCTAAAAATAAGAGTATAGTACCAGTCAGTTCTGGTGCATTTCAGCCACCATGCCACTATCACAACCCAACACCAAGCATGCTTATACTACTGCACGCAAGCTAGAAACTCTAAATCAGAGACTATTTTGCAAATCAGCATACAACTAGGAGGGATGTACAGTGTACTAACAGAGACTCAGGATGTGGATACTACAGACTGTACTTTATTCCACATTTTTAAGACTAATATTGGGTTTAGAGTTACCCTTTGGTTTTCACACATCCCCCCATATTGCAATACAGTTATTGACTAAAATAAATATCAAACTATTATAAAACATATTTTAGGATACATTAAAAGATGTGGGTTCATATAGAAGTAGGATGGAACCAGCTTATGAATGGACCTAGGTGAAAATAATCTGGATCTGGAATGTGCAGTTCTATGGAGCCTGCTCTGTTGGTTGTTCTAGACATCAGTCAGACTAGGGTGTCACTGAAGCCACAACTAAGGCTTCAGCATTTCCTAGCAAGTACAGATGAACATTTGTGTGGGACGAGATTGCTTAATCCTTCCCATTATCTTCCCTCAGAAGGGCTTCTCTAAGTGAATTTTGGATGGAAAACATATTTTTGGAAGTCTAGCTGGGGAATAAGGTATTCAGGAGAAGGAGAAATCTTATACCAAAAAAAAAAAAAAAAAAGGGAATAGGTACAGAAGTATTAAGCATGCTTTGCTTTTCCCTATTTCTTTTTTTTCCTGCAAACAGCTGCTTCTGGAAACAGATTTGCAGAGCACAAAGAGAAGCTAAGGTTTCTGAATCTGAAGTGGTTTGGAAACCAGACTGACTTGATGCCCATCTACACGTTGAAGCCAACTGAAGATGAAATGTCATAGTATATGAAACATGGATCTTCTGCTGAAAATAGCAGTGCTGTATCTTGTTCCCCTTGTTACTTTCACTCCTTAAGTTTCTCTTGCCTTCTGATCAATTGTCTGGACATTTTTCAGCTGGTGGTGCACTTTTGAGAGAACCATATCACAAAGATTTTCAAGAAAAGATCTTGCAGTAGTATCCCACTTGTCTCTAGAGGTCTCACCAGGCACCCCCTCCAATACGATCTTAATACCGGCAAGGATCTTTTTATTCTTCCAAACATTTTTACAATCCATTCTATCTTTAGTAATTGGTTTTTACAGTGTTTTCTGCCCTCTGTTGATTTAGGTTTTATAATATGTATTGCACATATTAGGTTTTTTTTTTTCCCTTTTTTTAAATATATATATATATATATATATACACATATTCAATGCCAGTTTAGCGGAAGAAGGATAGGTGCGAATTTTTAAGTAAACAAACCACACCACATATTTCCTTATTCCTCTTGCACACTAATGGTTGTTTCAGTTAGGAATGGGTCAGCCCTGAACATGATTGCCTCTGGATGTGAGGCAAAAGGATTAAGGAGACAGGCAAGGCTTGTGGGAACAAGCTCTGGTGAATCTGGGTGCATCTAATTTGTGACTCACTACAACGAACACAGTTTGGAGCAGCAGAGATTTGATAGCCTGCCTGATGGAGACCTGCAAAGAATCCCTTATGATTGGCTGTTGATATCATCCTGAAGACCAATAATACACACTTGGTTGACCATAGAACACGATCTGAAAGTTTATTCAGACCTGAAGGTTACAAATGCATCCTATTTGGGTCTCACTGCAATATCAAAATGTTCCAAGAAACTAAACTTTAACAGAAATTTGGGGTAGACTAAAATGCATATATAATTCCATCTCCTGCTTTCCATTTAGACGATGGGCATGACATAAGAACGCGGAGCTTCCTGAACAGCATTTAGAGGGATCCTTTCCTAGCTGTTTTCTTGAACTGAATATATCACTGTGATGAGAAAATCATCACTTCTTGCTACACAGTTCTGTTCATTTGGCATAATTCAGAAAGAATGTGAGAACTACAGGAAGGAAAGAAGTTAGTAGTAGTCCTTAGTGTTTTACCAGATGCCTGTTCTCAAAGTAAAAGTGTTGTATCTTCCGGGCTGTGTGGCCGTGTTCTGGAAGTTTTGTTTCCTAACGTTTTGCCAGCACCTGTGACTGGCATCTTCAGAGAGCAGAGTGCAGGAGCGCAGACAGGAGCAGTTCTCTCTGTGCCCAGGGTGATGTGACCCTTTTGTGGGTATTTATAGAGATCTATATCAGTAACCCAACCCCCCCACACACACACCCAACCC
>NW_006533537.1:32390-49562 GCF_000186305.1 Python bivittatus | reverse complement strand
TTCTTTTCTTTTCTTTTCTTTTCTTTTCTTTTCTTTTCTTTTCTTTTCTTTTCTTTCTCAATAAGATTTAATATAAATTAACCAAAAAAAAAAACCCCTCAAGCTTGGAGTGTTTTCAAAGCTGGAAAACTAATACTCACCAATACTATTTCTCTATGCAGATCATATAGAGCTAGCAGATTTGAGAAGTGATTAAAGTGCCTGCTATATAGACCACAGTAGATGGCAATCCTTAGCTGAGCTTGAAGAAGACCCTGCTGCCTTGGAACTTCAGAAACTCACAGACCTGGACACTAAACTGGAAATTTAATCAAGCTATCTCAGAAGCATGTCTTGATAAACTACTTCTGCAAGTAAGAGACAAACAATTTGAAATATCTGAGCATCTGCCTTCTTCAAATCAACCAAATGTCACCTGAGTTGTATAAAATGACCTTGTGGTTAGTTATGCATTCAGGGAATTCCAACATAACTTTTGTTAATGTTCTCTCCTTCCTTTTCAGATATAAAATTTTAAATTGTAAGCTTAGGATGGGAAATAAATAGTACAGAATAGGGAGCAAATAAATAATAGTTGTCACTCAAATAACATCTTCCAACTTTCTAGCTATGTGTCATCATGACTTGAGTTTGAATCTGAGCGAAATGGGTATTTTAGTTGACAAAATCATTCCAAACAATTTGCATTTCATTACATTTTCTTGACATCTGAGACTACATGCCAGGCGAAGAGATAAAGCAACAATATTCTAAAACATAAAAGCCCTGATCCTGGGAGACAGATAATTAAAATAAACTTTTCAGATAAGGATACTTTCCTGGCAGTTTTACTTTTCTCTTCAGGATTGTAAAAAGAGACTATTCTGAGACAATAGATAGATAGATCGATAGATCGATAGATCAATCAATCAATAGATAGATATAGATATAAATATAGATATAGATATAGTCTCACAATAGTCTCTACAATTCTGAATATTTTACAATCATATATATATATAACAAAAAATAAAGATACAAATGCATTTATTTATTTATTTATTTATTTATTTATTTATTTGTTTCCATCTACTTTCAGCTTGGGGAAATATAAAAAGCTTAAATCTTTTGTTCCATACTGGACTAGAGCTGCTGTTATAGACCAGGGCCAGCACTATTATTAACAAATGGATACAGAATATTCACATCATTTAAGTGTCCTCCCTCTAGATACTATTGAGCTAAAATTCTCTGATTACTCTGATCGTGGCTGATCATGGCTGTTGGGAATTGTAGTTCAGTGACATCTGGTGGACCACAGGTTCATTACTGTCAGATGTAGCAAGTCATATACAATATCTCTGACCACCAGCTTTGAGCATCATAAAAAGGCAACAGAAATTAATGACAAATGAATTTGTTCTGGTCCTACGCCTGCAAGATCGTTCTGCCTCGGATACCAACATGAGATGATAGCTCTGCCATTAAGCATCATGGTAAGGGTGGTGATCATTTGCTACTTTGCCTCATCTCTTGGATGATAGTTGAATAAATAGTTGTATTTCTTTAATTTATAGGCTGTCTGGCTCCCAAATGACTCTGGGCGGCTTACAGCTATAAAACCAGCAAATAAAAAGAATACAACAGAGCAAAAGAGTAAAATACAGCAACAAATCAAATGAAATCAAAACTAAAATAAAACTAAATGAAGCAAAACAAAACAAAACAAAACAAAAAAGCAGAACAAAAAGTCACAGTCACTCACAGACACCCTGGTCTTCAATAATTTCCTGAACAAAGTAAGGGTGGGAGCTCTGATGCCTTCCTTGGCATTTCCATACTAGCTTCTTTTTCTTCTTTACTCTTTAGATAATCAGGTAATCCTAAAAATCCACTTGGCATCCTAACTGATACTGCGGTGATGACGCCTTGTTTGCATCTCCTGGCTTCAAACATTCAGATGGATCAATAGATCCATCTGCTGTTTACCAGTTTTACAAGCACTATTCAAGTTGAATAGTTTGCTTCTTTTAAATCAGTTATGACTATGCCTGTCAGTCCTGGTGCACAGATATGCCCCTGAGAGATCAGGGTGATCTCAGAGCAGCAGCAGTGACAAAGAGAAAGGAAAACAGTAATTGTCCCATCTCAGAGCTCGCTACCGGCCTGGTAGCACCTCGGCCTTGAGTGCATAAGGAAAATGCACATGCTAGCCTGTACTTTGAACTGGTTAAGCTATGAGGGCAGCCTCAGTGTGTGTTTTCAAGCAGGCAATGCATCCATCATCACCTGCAGCTCCTGAAGGACTGAGTTTGATCTGGTGTTGCTCTCCAGCCCATAAAGGTTGCCTACCTCTGGTCTAAAAAGATACGCAAGAATGTGGAGCAAGCCTAGGTCAACATATACTGAATCTACAGTGGTACAGGTTCTAGGTTAAGACTAATATAGAAGTATCAGAAGAGAACAGAAATATTTAGCCCTATGATACCTTTAGAAAACTTCTCAAGCCATGTATAATGGATGACCAAAACTAGTTTATTTCTTAGATGAAAGCTTCTTTGAAAACATGCTTTTTTCACCCCACATTTGTGTTAGATAACATAATTTATATATCCTCCTTAACAGATTATGAAATCGTACAAATACTTTCAGAGGGTAGAGCATATTCAGTAGTAATGTTTTCCATTCCTGCCAGAGATCTGGTGGGAAGACATAATCCATAGAATTTGTAAGTGAGTAAGCTGACCAAATATTCAGTATGGCAAATTTTGTCTTCCATACAAGATTCACAAGATTCACATGATGCAAAGCGTGCTCCAATCTTATATTCTCCAACTGTGTTGGATCTCAGTGCCCCTAACTCTACTCAACATAGATTTTGGATGAAGTGCCTGATTATAACAGGTGGAAGTATCAACCACAGATGCAAAAGCCTGTGGAAAACCTGTGCTTGTTTACTTATACCATAACAAGTGACATCTTTGAACCCAGTAGTGTTGCTGCATGAGTTTGTGATGTGATACAAGGTATGATTTCAGGTAGATTCTTATATGATGCAGCTTATTTGTTTTGCCGTTTAGAAGCCTAAATGTTCTGAGATGTTTCTGATGGAATGTGATACTAACATCTTTGGTTTTATAGCTTCTCTTGGTTGTGTTGCTTCTGGAAAGGGTGAGGACAACAAGTGGTTGCCTCTCCACATTTCTGGGCTTCTTGAGTCTTGGGTTGTATTTCAGATGAAAAGCTAGTGTTCTATTACTGTAGAACTATTACTGTAGTATAGCCTTATAGTCCCTACTTTTCAGTTTCCTAAATTCTGAGTAATTTATCAGTGCTCATCTGGCATCATGCTGTTTCTCTCAGGGCTCTGTGCCTTGCTACCACTATTTCATTTCCCATCATTCTGTGCACTATTACTTCTGGCGTCTCATTTTTGGTTTCATAAGGTTGACTTGTAAGTCTGGAATTTGTTTCTTTTTCACTGTTCAGGTGCACCGTTATGGGCAATCACACATTGGATGTTACCTAGTGTGCTGGTTCCATAATTACATAAAGAGGAACTGTGGTGATATCATCCATAATGAAAAGCATAATATCTGCAAATGTAATTGAAATGTAATTGAAATGAATGACAGACACGATGGGGGACGTGGAGGAAAGCACTCAGTGGTGTTTTCTACCAAGAGGTAAATGCAAGAAATATTTTGAATTGCCTAAAATGTTGCCTTTGAATGAGCAACTTTACCTTTTGAGTTGCATATGGCAGAACTTTCTGACTGAACAAAAACACCAGGGTAAACATCTAAATAGGAACATAAAATTGTAGTTCAGCTGCAGTTATGAATTTGATTCAAAATTTTTGGAAGGGGCAGAAGAATATGAAACAGATCAGCAATGCTCTGCAGCTGCCACGCTATTTGGAATGATTCAAAGTTGGTTTGCTTGAATAATGGAGCCATTATGTTTGGCATGCATAATTTGAGGCTTGTCAAGCTGAACATGTGTTGGTCCATTTAAAGATCTGGATGTTCTCCCTTAAAACACTTGATAGTTTATCACAGATGGCTGTGCTTTATTTGTAGCATCAGATCTTGCGACATCTCACACAAGGTTTATAGCATTCACACATAAGTTCTTGGGTCATCTCATGAGAGAGCTTAAAAACCTCACAAATGTTTATATTAATAGGGTTTCTATTTTTAGGATGTCATGGACTCAGTTGGGTCAAAGGATAATGAGAAGAATTCATTTCAGGATAAATATCTTGAGGCAGATGGTTGATCCTCTTTGGATTTGTCTAGTCTTGCCTTCTCCTCTAATTGGGAGAGCTCATGGCTATCATGAATGTCTAGGCCTATCATGGACTATGGGTAGTTTTCCATCAATTTATCCCCTTAGCGAAATCTTAAAGTAATCTAACTGCAAATGTTCAGAAGTATCCTTGTGAAAAATGGTTGAAAAGTATGGCTCTGCTTTTATCTACTGTTTGGTGGGAACCTCCCCTTGTTTGATACTTGTAGTATAAACCACACATCAACACTTCTGACCTTTGATTGTAAATGCATGCATTTACTTTATTTACTGAAAGAATTTATAAGGCCATCCAACTCATAATGTATGACTCTAGGAAGCATACATCAATTAAAAAAAAAACAGTGACTATAAAACCAGTGTAACAAATTACAACTGTACACCTATAGCTAAACTAAAGCTCAACAATCTTAGCCCTTTTCAGGCACACTTGACTAGGACAATCTTGCCCATAAAATGTAAAACAAACAACTGAAGATTTAGCTTCCCATCCATGCCCAGAGGTTGAACTCCACAGGAGTACTGCAGGAAAAAAAAAACAGTTTTTTTTTTCAATCCATAATGCTTCAGGCAATGTTTATAATTATGTTCATTGTTATTAGTTTGGTCTATACCATTTTCTGAGTTATCTGTCATTGCTTACATTTACCTGCCTGCATATATTTCAAATTTTTCAGATAAAAAGCATTAGGTGATTTGACAAATTATAGTATTAGTGTGTTTTGAGCCCATCTTGATAACCTGCTAGCTGCAATATATTTGTCTGGCTTAAAAGAACTTCCAGCCATAACAGCTGTTCCCCCTGGGTTTCTTCCCCCCACCTCTCCATTATCTGGTAAAGAGGAAAGATTCAGCCAGAGCTAGTGGCAGGGGCGAAAACAGTGTCTACTGACAGGGTTATATATCCATTAGGCCTCCTGCCAGCCTAGCGCTTCCCATGCTGTGTTTCCATTAGCCATGACAAAGAACTTTCTTTGATCCTCACTTTTATGTGAATGGACCTAATTCAAATTACTAGGTGGATTGAAATACAGTTATTCTTCAGACTCTGCACTTCTCTAGATTTTGTGGTACAGCACTTTAAGATAAAGATACAGACGAAAAAGGATCGGCTTATAGCATAATTAAAAATATGGTTCATGGATGAGTATACCAAACTAAAACTTATGGATCCAGCTAGCCACTGGATAGCCATGAATCTTCATTACTCTAGTCTATGCGTGTCTAAAACATGGTGTCAAGGTGCATGGCATCATCTGTGGATTGCTGCAAAAGCAAGGGCAGCAGTGTTCTGTGCTTCAGTTTGGCACTTTGACTTGATACAGCCTTGTCAACATGTCATGACAGAGCCAGTCCAGCTCCAGGGACCACCTTGATTCAAAGAGCAGGGTTTCTGGACATGCACTATGGAATTATATATTATATACACAGAGCAGAGAGCCAGTTTGGTCTAGTGGTTAAGACCCCAGGCTAGAAACTGGGAGACTGTGTGTTCTAGTCCCACCTTAGGCACAAAGCCAGCTGGGTGACCTTGAGCCAGTCACTCTCTCTCAGCCCTAGGAAGTAGGCAAAGAAAAACCACTTCTGAAATCTTGCCAAGAAAACTGTGGGGGCTAGTCCAGGCAGTCGCCAGGAGTCAACAATGACTCAAAGGCACGCGCCCACACACACACACACACACACAATACAGAGCAGATGGATAGAGCAGGGAAGCTTCATCAAAATGCTTTGAAGGGGCACTTCAATCAAAGCTTCATTAAGATCAAGCAAGTATTCAAAGCTCTACACATTCCTACATTAATGCTTGCAATTGCTGATTTTGTAGAATCTAGGTCAGGACTTTTCAACTCTTTCTTCTTGCATGCTGAGTAGCAGTGAGGATGACCAAGAGGTACAGGATGATCTGGAAATCTAGTGACTGAACAACATAAGAGACATTTTAACAAATTGTACTGGCCAGAGACTATAATAGTCACCAACAGGTAGCAGTAGCCTCTAGATGACTTTGCCAAATCTCAAAAAGTTAAGGAGGGCCAGGCTTAATTAGTGACTGGAGGCAGGAGTGCCTAGGGATTCCAGCCTATACATTAGATTGGGTAATTGAAAAATTACCCAATCTTCTACTCTCTAGAAGAAGGCTCAGTAAGCCCCTTCCATAGCCCTGCCATGAAAGCCACATGGGTGCAGTCATCAGAATTTGAGCTCAACTTGAGGGTATCCTTACTTTTCAGGCTTCCATTTGCCAGCCTTAAATTAATATCTTGGCTTGTATGAAGATGTATGTCCATACATTTCTCAGAACATTTTGAAAAACAGCAAGAGGATAAGCTGTGATGTCCTTCCATTGGGATGGTTACTGATTTCACTGACGGTAAGGCAAGATTTCACTGATAGTTAAAATCAAGTCAAGAATAGCTCATCTCCTTGTGCTATCCTTCTCCCTCTGAAGGAGAAAGTTGTCAATGAGAGAAGTTTGGAGTTTTCTGGAAGGACTTGCTTGGCAGAGTTTGTCTCCGAAAAGATGTTGAGATAGTTACAGTCCCCTTATTACTCTTTGAAAGACCTGAAATAAGATAGTGAAGAACATACAGTAATCCGTGTCTTTTCCTTGGTTGGGTGATCAGTGGGAACTAACAGTGCTACTGTTTTTATGCCTTCATCCACTTCCTTAGCTGAGAACTCTCAACAGAACCATTCTTGGATTTCTGTGGAGACTTGGATATTTTTGTCTTAAAATGCAACTTCTCCATTTTGTTTCATTTACTGTATTGCTTCTATCCCTTTTGTATTCTTTAAACTACGTGTTCATATCATCCTACTAGTTCTCATTCTTAACTGCTAAATCATATTTGCTTTTCTGTAATAAGAGTTCAAGCTCATCTTGTTTAATTCACATAGGTCACTCTCCAAATATTAGAATATCAAGGATATTCATCATCTTTCATTCAGTGGCTTCATAGGCCTCAATATGGGCTCTGTAGCAGTACACAAATCCTTATCTGAAGTTCTGGGCTTCCATCTCCAATCCCACAGGATTCAGTTTAAACCCCTCCTGATCATGTTTGATATTTTTCCTAGTCTTTGTGAGGTGTAACCCATGTTGGGTCGACAGTATCTCATCCGATGCAAACCATATTCCAGAAAGTAATTCTTTCCCCACCATTACTTCCATATCCAGTCACTCAGTCATTTACCTGCAATATCCTTTCTGTTTCCAGACACCTTCCATGGTCCCTAACTTAATCATTATTTTTGTTATTCTATGCCTGTACCCAGATGAACTAGAAGATTTATTTGACATATTCCAGATAATACCTTTGGAATTTCATGCATTGATTTTTCATACATTAATAACTGATTATTTGTACTTTCTTTAGAAATGGGATGCTATACAGAATTTTCTTAACATATTAAATTCCTCCTCCCCTCCATTTGCATGGATTTTTAAAATTGATCTATAAGAGTTTCATCCCCCTGAATACTGATGAAGGTATGCACATTAGACTATCTCAGATCATTCCAGCTGCTTTAGTAAATTGTTGCCGATTTTCAAGGTTTTTTTAAAAATATCTGCTGCCTGGAAACTCACTGGATTATGCTGTGTAACAGTTGAGTAAGATACTGTATAGCATAGCAAACTTTGTAGTCAAAGATACCAACCATTCCATGTAACTCACCCACTCCCAAAATCAAGAAGGAAGAAAGATTCAAACAATACTGAACTTCATGAACATTTCTTTGTCTTGAACGAAAGGTATATATCTATGTATATATAAGTTTGTGTGTGTTTGTGTTAATTAATATGTTCAAGTGTAATTATAATTTACAAACAACAACAGGTATACAGCAGAACGTAGCAAATGTTCTGAAGATAACCAGCAACTGTTCAGCAAATAAAAAGAGACTACCCCAGTTCCACCTATCATGGGATTTCAATAACAAAGGAGTTATTAAAACTGAGTGCCAGACCACATCATATGGACAGCACAATAAAACATGCATGACTGATTCAATTTTCCCCAATGGGAAAGGGCATAAGCAATCTTGTACTGGAATATTGTTATATTTCCCTTCTGTTAGCATGGATGACAGGGCATTAAATCTGGCCAGGGAAAAGGCTCCCTGGTGCAACACACACAAGATATTAAATAAGTAATAGGCTGAAATGCAATCTTCCAAGCCCATACCACCATTATGAAGGGGGTTATATTCCATTCTTTCCAGAGATCAGTATCAAAAATGCAAAGCTTCTGCTCCATGTTGGCTCTCTCAAGTCCAAGTGAGACCAGATGGTGGGCTGATAAGCCATAATGTCTGTGGTTCACTGTCCTCCTTCCAGAATGATGAAAACCTATCAAGAAGGACCAAGGGTAACAAAAGCGTATCATTAAAAGTCAGTCTTAGCCAGAATTTAAGGAGGAAGTGTCATATATGAGTTTCTAAAGAGGTTATCTTTGATTCCAAGTATAACAGAAAGCTAGAAATACATCAGGAAATTAGGAAGAAAGATCTTAAAAATTTGGTGTTAGACAACCTGCAAAGGTCTTACATCTTTTGCACTGACAACCCTATACGTGATCAGTAGCAGCTTATATTTATTCCCTCTATGCCACAGACAGTCGAGAAATGATTTCACATATCTAAAGGCCTTAATTTGCTTTGTAGGAATGTCATTTTAGAGACCCAGCTTGGTATAGTGGTTAAGGCACCAGGCTAGAAACTGGGAGACTGTCAGTTCTAGTCCCGTCTTAGGCACAAAGCCAGCTGGATCAATCAGTCACTCTCAGCCCTAGGAAGAAGAAGAACGCCAGGGCAAACCACTTCCAAAAAACGTTGCTAAAAACTGCAGGGACTTGCCCAGGCAGTCGCCAGGAGTCAACAATGATGCAAAAGTGTGCGCATGTGCACACACACACACACGTGTCATTTATCTTCTGCATTGGTTATGATTATTGAACTTTTTGGGGAAAAGAACCACTTTTGTTTCGTCAGAGTTGATTACAAGTCTTTCCTCTTTATAATATAAGGCATTTGTTTGGAAGGTGCTTCTTATCCTGCTTGTGATATAGATAAAATGACTGTTAGTCATCTGCATAAAGCATAAATAACAGGATTATTTTCCAACCGAGGTGGATGGAACTCAGTTTTGACGAAACATGAATTATGGAGTAAATGTAGAAATTACATAGAAGGGGAGCTAGGTATGTTCCTGCTTAACCCCTTTTTGAATAGAGATGTACTGGAGCTAAGACACATCCTGAGGTGACCCAGCTGATCTGTGTTGAGCAGTTTTGTGAAGCCTCATGATAAAAAAAAAAAAAAATAGTGTGTGGTTAAAAGCAAGAGGCTGCTAATCTTGCCCACAGTTTCCTTTAGCAATTTAATCAAATGTTGTATTAGTCAAAAAAGGCAGCCTAAAGAGATTATTGAGGGTGATTAGAATAGTTTTGCATCATGAGATGTAGCTCAATACGGTGGTCAAGTCCCAGTCTAAACTCAGCTTTACCAATCTCTTATCTTGATGAAATGATCAATGTATATAAATAAAGAAGTAAACTTTGAAAGTTCTGGGATCAGACCAATTCTTTGTTGCTTTCCTATTTTCAATTGTGTAATACATTTGGAAATTTCAGATAGAGATATAGGAGGCTAATCTAGAATATGGTCTAAGGTTGACTTGAAATAAACCACTTCAATATGGCATGCTGAGACTTGTGGTGATAGGCATGTATCCATTCCAAAAAGTAGGTTTTGCAGAATACTGTAGATGATAAGAGCTTGCAACAGTAACTCCTGCCCTCATCACTAATCAGCTGGATTATTACAATATGCTCTACATGGGGCTGCTTCTGTAAACACTCAGAAATGGCAATTGGTACAAAAATTGGCAGTGGTCTGCTTATTAGCATCACTCGTCACCAGAAATATATTATAGCTGTATGGCCAGCCCTACACTGGTTACCAGTAGAGTTCTAGATGTAATGCAAACTGTAGGTTTTAACCAAATGAAGCCCCATATGGTTTGGCATCTAGATACTTGAAGAACCACCTTCTTACACTGGGTGGGGTTGACCAATCCAATGGGCTGATCTCAGGAAAAGCTCTTGGTAAGGGGTCAAGGGCAGGACTCATTGGTTCTCCATTATGGTGTCTGTATTGTGGAGCAGTGTTCTCCTGGAAATTAGACTTGCTCCATCCCTGACTATCTTTTGGAAGCTGGTAAAAATGGAGCCAATGTTTGGTAGTTGATTGGATGATGCTGTCTATTTGTGATGACGCTTTGATTATTTTATGAATAGTGATATCCATGTAATTGATGTAACCTTAAGTTTACCATAGATATTTTGTTCTGTAACTTGTTATGTTGTTAACACTGAAATTCTTTGTGGAATATGGTGGTATATAACATTGATAAATCAATCAAATATTCAATAACTGATTGCCAAGGGATTGTTACCTTTAGACATTTGGGCCATTTTATGCCAAATAATAAAATGAAATACCGTTCTTCCTTTTTCAGGAAGTTCTTAAAAAATAATTTCAGTTCTTTTGGTGTAGAACCCTGAAGATGATATATGTTTTCCTTAGTTTGGCTTTGGCTTCCACACGTTTGCATAATTATTTCTTCTGGTCCAATTGAGATCTCAATTATATAGGTTTTCTCTACCTTTCTATCTGAGAAGAAACCAAGAGAGTGAATTCTCCTTGCAATGGCTGTCTATGAATCCATAGACAGCCATTGCAAGAAGAATTCACTCTTAAAGGCACAGGTTCAGGCCCCACTGACTTCTTGGAGTAGAACTAAGTCATCACCCAGTATTTTAAATGAGCAGAACCCTCTTTCCCAAACTAGGCAACTTCAGCTCCCTTCATTCCCAGCAGTTAAGACTATTGTGTAGTGTGATTTTAACTGATTTTAATTGTTTTGTAAATTGCCCAAAGTCATTTCAATGAGATGGGGGGGGGGGTGACAAATTTGACACATATAAATAAATAAATGGATCATACCTGTTATGGAATTCTGGGAATTGAAACTCACAGGGTTCAACGTTCTCCAGGACGGGATACAATGCTGTAGAAAAAGGCTTTTTGGTATTCAAAGATACACGTGCAAGAATTTATGGGGGCATGCCTGACAAAATCCATCTTCTGCATGCTTATTGAACTAGGGTTCCCAGTTCTGGGCTGCAAAAAAAACCAAACCAAAACCAAACCAAACCACAGCAGAACATTAGACAGGAGCAAAGACTCAAGAGTTTTCTGTCTCTCTTCTTGGAGCTGGGTAGCCCTGACAAATCCAATAAATATATAAATAAATAAAGTCTCTTTATTGTCATCTAATGGCCACCTAGATTTTTGCAGCCCAGATCTGATAGCCATTATTACAGGTAATAGAATTTCAATCTGCCTCCTGTATCTAGATGTCTTCCAGCTTTCCCCTATATACACCCTTCCAGAATTTCCAGACAGTGTGGCCAAAGACATCAACATTGATCTGTACTGTGAGTCCAAGACAACATTATTTATTCTGAGGCAATTCCACTGTGGATGTTACTGCAAATTGTGTTTCTGAAACTGTTCTCACACTTGCTTCAGTCCCTAAAAAGAGAGAGAGAGAGAGAGAGAGAGAGAGAGCTTATATACCAAAAATTCTTTAAATTAATCAGTTAATTTATCTATTCAAAGGAAGATTGTAAATCTTGACACTACTGTTTAGTCCAAAATCTAATTTTGTGCAAACCATAAATCATCTTTTTTTGTTCTTTTTATTCTCTCTCTAAAAACACCCCTTGCGCTGCAGTGAGTGGCATTGATTTCCATTATTTTTAAAATTACAATCTTTAATGAATTTCTTAGAAGTAAATTTTTTTGAAATCAATGGGACATTTTCTCTCAGGCATATGAGAGAATTTGATTCGGGTACTAGACCAAGCAGTTATAACATAACTTCCTTATTAAAGTGAAGTTAGAGGTAACATTTTAAGTATGATTGAAATTATATGTATCTGTCAGTCCAACAAGGCTGTTGGCCCAGCCAAGGCTGGGTGGTTCGTTTCACATGGCACAAGATCTTGTAGATCTTAATGTGCTTCCTTTCTCTCTCTCTCTCTCTCTCTCTCTCTTTCTCTTTCTCTTTCTCTTTCTCTTTCTCTTTCTCTTTCTCTCTTTCTCTTTCTCTTCCTCTTTCTCTTTCTCCCTTTATTTTTTTGTGAAGTAGGGAGGGGCTTACATGAGATGTTTTCTCACATTGTTTTCTTGGCCTGGGCTCAAGCCTCACTTCTCGGACCATCGACCCTTCAAGGCCATTCCACAAGCCCTCTACAGTATGTTTTGGATTTTTAGCTGTAATCTGGACATATTTATATTTGACTTTTCATAGAAGCACCAAACCTCTACATACACTCATGTTTGCATTATGGGCCTAAAGTGTAATAGGCATATTTTCATGGTTCTAAATCATGCAAAGAGATAAGCATCAACTGCACTTATCAATTTCCCATCCTTTGTGGTCAGATATCTGAGAAAGGGCATACATTTTTTTTTTCTTTTCAGTGCAGAGAATGAATGCTGTTTGTATCAACCTCATGGAATGTTATATGATTTTATTGTTCTCTGTAATTATTCCATAAGTTTTCTCCCCATATAGTATAAATGATAATGTTCCCAGCTATATTTTACTTTCCTTCTCCATTTAGCTGTTTCATCCTTGCATGCATTTCTTTACAAAGTGGTAGTAGCATGGCTCAAATATAGTATTTGGAAAACATGGGTTATGATAACATTTATTTGGTCTACATCACTCCTAATGCCAGCTCTAACACTACACTGCAATCCAACTTTTACTAAAATAAATATTCCCATTAAAGATAAAGATATCTTTTGTAGAACTAATACTACAGTATAGTGGCATAGTTCTGTTCAATGAAGTCGTAAGCTTCTTAAAAATAAACATGCTAAATCCAGTTTCTTTAGGAGAGATTAACTAAACTCATGGTGGGAATCACATTCAAAATACTTCCATAATTTATAATAATATAATTCCTTAATTTATAGAGGAAAAATTGATATTGTGATTTCAGCTAAAGACTCCAGGGGGGTTTTCAAAGATGTATTTGTCATTGTGAATGTATTCTTTGCCCTTCTAAAATTATTTTCATAATCACATTATCCATTCATTTGAGCCATCAATCCTGATGATTGTTTTAAGTCACTTCAGTAATCCCCAAGAACCAAAAGTAGTGTGGATATGTACCTCTATGAAATCCTGTAAATCTGTGATTGCATCTTCAAATCTCTGGATTGAATTCTGAGAAATTTGGTAACTGGGGTGGTGAAGGTGGGGGAGGAGTCAGGGGCAAGGTTTATCATGCAGGATGCAGTCTTATACTCACTGACCTGAGAGTAAGCCCTATTGAACACCCTGATGAGTAGACCTACTGTATGTCAGGTTGTATCAAGAAATCCCAATGCTGTAGACTAGACTTGATAGTTTATATATATCTATATATCTATATATCTATATATCTATATATCTATATATCTATATCTATATCTATAGATATCTATATCTATATCTATATCTATAGATATCAGAAGAAGATAATGGGCATACTATTTCTATACCACTTGCCAAGGAAACAATGTGGACACAACTATATATTTACCAGGAGTTAAACTCAAGGGAGACTTGACTTTTATTATGCATCATTTATTATCTAATATATATGTCTACATATATGTATACAGTCAGTCAGCCTGCATAGCTGTCAATCAGCCAAAATCCATGAAGTGTTAGTGCCCATCTGGGCTTCACATGCCTAGTTACAGTATCTATAAGTGTTCACTCTAATCTGAAGCCTTACACACTTACTTAAATATAATAACTATAACTGTTGGATAGCTATAGATATTTCATTAAACATTGAGCATCAAAACATACAGGCTGGTTCAAGGCTAAGTAAGTATCAAATACCTTTTGACTGAATGCAGATTTAAAGTCTTTCCAAAAGAATTACACTGGATATTTTTTAGTCAACCATCTATTCCATAAATGCGGCTTTTTGGGGGATCAGAAGCTACATTTCCAAATTCAGCTTATGGGCAATGTATGTATTGCACCCACTGCCTTCCTAAACTTCTTAGTGTACATTTTTCCCCCCCAAGAAATGGTTCCCATAGAAACTTGTAGCCAGTTGGAGATCATTCCACAACATCAGTTGTCCAATCATCTGGCCAATATGGTGATGTTATTAGAGGAGAAAGCAAAGGAGCAATCTCAGGGGGAAAAGAAGTCCTCAAAAAGGCATTCAGAACAGTTGATCATGATGAATAAATATTTTGTAGGACAATGAAAATAATTGCACAAATAGCTATTTTATTTAGCATATCAAAGTCAATGCCGGTCATGCAGCTCTCGTCTTTCCATACATTAAAACAGGCTAAAGAAGAACAACAAAGGAACATTCAAAAGAATGATCTTTTATTTTTTTTTAGGGATTCATTTTATGATATGAGAAAAAAAAATACATCAGTATAATATATGGATTAATTCTAAGAAAGTTTGCCAACCAAGATAATATACTGTTCCTAAAACATGTTATCGCTAGAAATAGGGAGCTCATTGAAACACA
This sequence comes from Python bivittatus, assembly GCF_000186305.1. The sequence goes on along the minus strand of NW_006533537.1, from coordinate 34,641 downwards.
GATTATGAACTATAATAGCTTCTTCCCTCAGGAACTTAACTATTTATGCCTCTGCTTTATTTTATGCTTTATAAGACACGTTTTTATGTTTTAAAAAATGGCCACTTGGAATCAGTTTCATCAGTACTAGAGTACATTATGCAATAAACTAAGCCTGAAGAACACAGACAATTTTTATACAACTTTAAGAGAAGAATTAACAAAACATAGGTCTGCAACTCTGAATAACAAGGAAATTATTCAAAGAGGAAAAACAAGCACAGACCAGCTGACTTTGTATTGGCCTCTTTCAAAATGGAGGGGACAGGGATGTGTTGACTATTAGACCAATAGACCAGTGGTCCCAGTTTACCAGCATCAGCACGCCAACAAGAATATTGAGCATATTCCTGGAAAACAGTTGCTTCCTCATCACAAGCTGCTGCATTTGCCTCACTCTGGAGTTGGGGAGGAAAAATGAAGAAAAACTCCCAGAACAGTGTGTGTTTGCCATATTAGAGTTCTACAGTTCAGGTGGCACAGTTTGAGGTAGAATTTCTGTTTTCTTGGTAATGCTGCCCCTTGCCCTCCAGCATGGAAGGGGAGTTATAATTGCTGAAGGCAATGGACTAATTTGAGAGATAAGAAAATAAATGAAAAATGCAACATTTTATTTCAGTTTAAGCCATATTTGGAATTTGCACATCTTGCACACAGATGTAGTATGGCATTGGAAGGAGATTGATTTGTAAAGTAATTCTGCACATCACCTTTGAATCAAATCCTAAACTGAAACCGGCAGTTTGAACTGAACTGTAAATTCGAAAGGTATCTTGGCTGTTTTACATAGCCCGATTTTAAACAGTTTTTTAAACATGTTGCCGAATTGATAGATTATACGAATTGCTATTATTGAAGGAAAAAGGCTCATTAAAAATCCGAATTCTGAACGGTTATTTCCAATAACCAAAGCTTAAGTATGACTAATTAAGATATAAGTAAACCATGTCACAATCCAGCTAGGAAGAGTTACTGTAGATGGAGAACCAGGTATCTAGCGTGGTTCCTTAGATATGCATGCCGAATTGCAAAGTTTCTCTCTCAGTCCAGCTTCCAAAGTGGGAAATCAGTAGGTTTTGTATAATATAAGAGACAGTGTCACTTCAGTTCATGTTTTGCCTAGTAAGACATTAACAGCCATTTGCATTTTCCCCCATTTTACCCAGATTGAACAATGGTGGTATAATTTCATTTGGGTTAGAATGGAATTTCAGAATAGCATATTAAAAATGAATTGAAGTCCATCTTCACAGAAGAAACAACCTGTTCTTTGGTGGCATGCTAGTTACAGATCTGGATGCCCCATTTAATCTTAACAGCCATTCTAATTAACTAGCAACTATGCCCATTTCCGCATCTTGTAGCAATGCCGTCCCTACATTTTTTAATGAGTTGTATGATATTCTACTTTCTAAAATAGCCCATTCCATTTACATAATATTTTCTATTAACACATTTAGAATTTGGATCTCTGCCACAGAATGTGTTCAGAAGTTCTCATAATTTTGTCTCACTTCAGGGACAGGTTTTGCTGAGGAGTTAAATTTGATCTGTCGATGTAAATTAATAAAGTTATAGAAACTGGTAATTAGCTATAGAGTTTTGTATTCCATAGATTTGTATCAGAGGTAATTCTTTAGCTAATGGGCATGAGAAGAATGATTTTAGGCTATATAAAAAGCAGAAGACGATCTTTTCTGTGCACTCTCTATGGTGAGTTCATTAAAAAAAAATCTTCATGTCTGTTATCAGAATTGTTCCTTCATGCTCTTGTACTTCTGTGGAAATATGCAATCTTTGGGGAAAGAAATTCCTGTATTTTGAGGTGCATTTGCTCTTGGCTTTCTAGAAATCCTAAATGAACATCGGAGGCTGCTAAACGAAGCTCTGGTCTAATGAATCAGACCCAGCCAGTTTGAGGGCAAAAACACAATATGACTGCTGTCAGCAGAAGTGTCTGACTGAGACATAGTCAAAATCAAAGGAATAGCATTAGAAGTTTATCTCCAGTGCCCAAGTGGTCAGCATTGAATGCGCTTGGGTTCTTCTTTGCAAAAACAGGTTCCTTAGTCTGTTGCAATGGCACCCACTCACTACCCCTGTGGAATTTTGAGCCCAGAAATACAGTGGTACCTTGGGTCATGAACGCTTCTGTTCACGAACAATTCGGGTCACCAACAGCACCATTCGCAAAATTTTGCTTCCATTTGCG
>NW_006533537.1:9178-31683 GCF_000186305.1 Python bivittatus | reverse complement strand
TTGGTGACCAAATTCGTAGGGCTCAGAACGAATTAACTGTATTTACATTGAACCTTATGGGAAAATTTGATTCGGGTCGCGACCAATTCAGGTCGTGACCAGAGTCACGGAATGAATTAAGTTTGTGACCCGAGGTATCACTGTATCTACTGGTTTCACTCTCTAGGCTTTGCTATACATTATCATAAATATCAACTTTTCAGGGAGTCAGAATGTTGTTTTTAAAACTAAGCATGGAAGGGAGGCAGACTGTTCTTATCAATACAGGCCATCTAATTGTGTATGATGAAGATAATTCCTTCCTCTACCATGTTCCCCTCAAATAATATCTCCACTGCACTCAAAACAGCAATAAATAAATGAGAATATTTCTTTTTTTCTCAGCAGTGTGTTGGGGTATTTTTTGCTCCTCCATTTTGCATAGCTAAGTCAGTTTTGGAATACGTTGCTCTCCCACAGAGACACCAGACTGGTGAAGCTATCAAATTTCAGTGTGACCAGCCCAGAAACCATGATTGGGTGGCAATAAATGAACTGGTATGAAAGAAAGGTTCTTGTGCAAAAAGGCTGGGCAAATAGATGGCAATATTCTTCTCATTGGACTGCAAACACAGACTTAAAAAAAAAAAAACACCAGGCACTGAGCTATAAATAAAAACAGAATGAAATTAACAAAAGATTACATGACCTAACTGGGATGAGGGGCGGAAGTTGGTTTATGTTCGTATGCTATATCCCTACAAAAATAGAGAATAACCAAGTTTTTTGTGTGTGTGTGTGAAAACTGCAGCATCTTTGCATTTTGCATAATCTACTTACTGACCTACAGGTGACAAGCTTCTTTCTTATAGCAGATGTTGGCATGAACACTGCCTCCTGTCAACCATAGATGACAAGGGCAGCCAAGTAGATTCTTTCGGATATAGCAGTTTTGCAATCACACCAATGATTCAAAATCCTACAAGTAGGAGTAAGCCTAAGGATGTGAAGTGTTAACTTGTGCTTGCCAGCTGCAAGTTCCCATTAGTCGAGTTGGAAGGGCTAATATTAATGTGGGGCTAAAGCCGTTCTTTCCAAAAACGAGCAAGTGTGCCACAGTTCCAGATGCTGTTGAATGATGCTCATTATTTAGATTTTCCCTACCTCAGTTCCAGTTTTGGAATGGAAGCAGCCTTGGCTGCTCTGGTGAATAACCTAGGCTGTCATGTCAGGCCCCTTAGGAATCCCAACCGCATTTTTTGGAAAATGGAAAACCTATTTACTTTAATCAAATGCAAATCGAAAATAAGCTCTTCCTGGAGTGTTCATTCTTCAGGGCAGGTTTTAACTGTGGAGCCTTTCACTGGCTAATTTTCTGGCTGTTCAGCTCATTGCTCATTGTCTTCCTTCACCACAACATTTGGATGAGGAACAAAAGTAAACATACAAAGAAGGAGATAGGGATTGGGGGAACAGTTGGAAAGCCTATCAGTTGGCTAACTGAGCAAATTCTCAAGATGCAACGGGCTGCCTACTTTGAGAGGATCAAAATATTTTGGACCACGTATTTGTTAATGAGGAAGAGAAAAGAAGAAGCAAACCAGGCATTTGAGCCACAATGGTTTAGACAGACAAATCTGCAACTTTTTCTTTCTCCCACATTCAAATCTCAAAGAAGTCAAGTTCTTTGGTGAAGTTCTTAGAATAACATGCATGAAATGCTCACCCTTCCTTATTCACAGAACTAGAATAGGCTACGAATGAAGGGAACCATGGAGTCTATCAGTAGCTCTAATCCAATGATGGTCTGTTGCTATGCATCTCCCCAAAATGACTATAATAGATTAAATTAAAGCAGAGTTCCCCAGCCCAGCATCCTCCAGATGTGTGTAGCTTCACTTCACATAATTACCTAGACATCTCACTGCCATTTTTCTTGAGCAACTTTAAATAAGTTCCTAGAAAGTTTCTCCACAAAGTTCTCCAAAGCAACTTGTTATTGACCTATTCCTTCAATCAAGGCATGGGCCTATTTTCTTCAGGCTATTAACGTCTGCTTTTATTTGCTTCCTTCTGCAAAGAACAAGTATATTTTTACTGCTTAGAAGCTGTTAATAGCCAACTGATCAGCAAATATCTTTCCAACACTCCAGGGAGAAATAAGAACATTTGAATAATATCATAGGAGGTCATACTGTGGTATGCACTTTGCCTCCATTAAGGGAAAATGTGTTTTGGTGACAGGAGGCTCAAATTCTTCATTATAATGTTGGGTATCTTAGCATTAATATTTATTTCTATCTCTTACAAGTGAAGATAATGTATTGGACATGGAAATAGAACAAAGAAATGGAAATTGTGATCTTTCACACCATAGCTGAGTTTGGGGAGAGGTTTGGTCTCATAAGTAGATTTTGAACATACTGAACATTTGAGAAAGACTTTCAGAGTAATTTAGCAGAATTTGAAATGAATGACCCGGACAAGGACTTCCCTTTGACTTTGGTGTCTAATTACATTTATGCTGGAGGAGTGCTATTTTAAATTTGGTTATTCCCAATAAAATCTTGAACGACATTTGAGAAATGTCTGTTTTTTTCCCCCTATACTAGGGGCAATAGTTATAAGAGATTCTTTCTGATAGGTAATTAGCAGTACAATCTGGACAGTTCTGGTGACACAGATAACATCCAGCATATCCAAGTATCCTAAGATCTGCAACTTGGCGGGATGGCACTAAAGATGGAGAAATCTACCCTTCATCTTTCCAGCCCCTGCATTCAACAGGGGAGAAGAGTCTGTCTAACCTGTGTAAACCTCTCTTCTGAGGATTGGAAAAGGGAAAGAGTATATGTCTGTGTAGAGTGGCAGGGTATCTGAGTATCTTTTGCAGCCTCTGGCATACCCTTTTTGGAGGGTTTATGAGACTGGATAAAATTAGACACAGACCAGCGTTGAGGCCAAATTGGGATTTCTTGCTCCACATTTGGACCCTGGAGTCTGATTTCGGAGAGGAAAATGTGTGTGCTCCTGAAGTCACTTGGACATTTCCAGGGTTTTTCATGTTGTAAAACTCACGGACCAACAAAATCACACCTACCAACCTGCCAGCTTTCAGAACCAACTTGAGGTGGTCCTGAAGGGCATCCAATTTATTCTTCTTACATATATGATTAAAGAACAAAAGGTGCAGTGCTGTATGTTGATAAAGGTCCCTAACAGAACTAAAAGAAATCCTCCCACTTTTCTGTTCATATCTCTGATGCAATGTGAAGCAAAACATGGCCTGCATTGCTTTTTGTATGATGTCGTATATAGAAACTTGCATATGAATACATTGTTAATTATGATCTTTCCAGTTTTAAGATGCCAGTGAATAAACAAATATTGCCATGAATTGGATCCTTCTCGATCAGCCTAACCTAGGCTTCCCAATCTAGTTGTGTTCTGTATTTCTGGGATGAGAGCTCTTAAAATTCTCAAACATGATGGTCAACTGTCATTGAATGAATGCATTTCAGTGAGAATTCTGTAGTATATTTTGTTTTATTTTTTGAGACCCCAGCCACTAAACAATCTTAACAATGAAGAAGGTTTTTCATATCTATTCCTATTTTCTCACATAGTTTCAACATGCATCAGAATTGTTCATAACATAAAAACAGTTTATCATTCTACATCTACCCAGGTCTGAGCAATAAAATAGTATATGCCATGTATATGGCATGTTGATTTTTTTCCTTCTTCCTGACTAATGTGCTAACTGCTATTTACCTATGATGTAAACTGGAAATTGTTGTTAATACTGATTAGCTTTGATTTAATTTCATCAAGCAAAGATCAATAATGCGTACGTGTCAGCTTGAACAAAGATGAGAGAACAAACATTTATGTAGAAACATCTGATGTTGCTTTAGACTGAGACCTCTCAGAGGCTTGGTTAAAATGTGTGTGTGTGTGTGTGTGTGTGTGTGTGTGTTCACCTCTTTTAAAAATATCAGGTTCTTCTCATTTTAAATATAACCCAGCTGAAGGCAATCAAGTGCCCTTCAGAAACTGTGGACTACAGCTTCCATCATTCTGTGACATTACCATGCAAATATTGATGAGACTTGGAATCCAAAACATCTGGACAACAAGCTGTTTACCGCTGATGTAGGTTTCATAATCTAAAAAAACAAACAAACTAAAAACAGGATAATAAAGATAGGCCACATAGGGATCACTTACGAGTATTTAGAGAAAGTTATGGTATGGACACATTTTCATAAACAACACAAATGAAATGAAATAAAGGACAAAAGGCTATTAACTGTGGTGGCAAAGCTGCTGGCATCAGTCATTCCAGATGGATACTTGGCTCCTGTCTAAATATTGGTGCTGCAACGTGTGACTTTGAAAAGGATGACTATTACGAGCAAAACCACCTTTCTCTTACCCACACTTTAATCTGTTCTGTATTAAAAAAAAAAAAAATGCATAGTTCACAAGTCACAAAAAGATTGATGGATGCAAATTTTGTCCTGCCAAATGCTTTATCAGCTGTTTGTCTATTCTAAAACACTGTCCAACAAATATGATTGATGCTGAACATAGCATATGGCATCTTGGTAGAAGCTGTGCTGATAAAAAAAAAAACAGGGATTGCTTTAATTAAACAAACTAACTGTTAAAAGGAGCATTTCTGGCCACTAATATATAACCTCAGATACGGGAAATTGTTCTAGAAACCTCACTATTCATTTGAAAGTCAGAATAAAGCTTACATTTGCAGGTCACAGATTGGGGCACAGTTATCTGCATTCAAATTGGGCTAGCGTTGCGATCAATCAAGTCAAAATGTTCACCTCTTTCATAGGCCCATTGGCAGATGGTTAAATGAAAGGTTAGATGTATGTATTCATTCCAGCCATGGTTGCTCTTCTTGATGGCCACCATTAATATTACAGAAAAAGATGGAAGTTCCCAAATTATAAAAATGTTAAAATACCCTTAGTTGAGTTCAACTTATGATAACTACATAGCCAAAGCCATTCTGCCATGGCCCCCGCCCTGTGGAACAGCTTACCACCTCAGGTGCAGTCGGCCCCCTCTCTCATGGCCTTCGGGAAGAGGGTAAAACCTTGGCTGTGCCAGATGGCCTGGGGGACTGATGGGGGCTCAAATTGTTGGAATTGGCTGGAGTGATAATCAATTCTGCTCCCCCTGCCCCGGTCGTCTTGAATTGTATGTAGTCTTTTTATATAGAATTATTTTTTATCTAATTTAATATGGATATTTATATTTTTACTGTTTTTACCATTTGGTTTTTAATTGTGAGCCACCCAGAGTCATCCTCTGGGGGAGATGGGCGTCATATAAATTTAATATATAGATAAGTAAGGAATGAATTCTTTGGGACCGATGTTATAGCCCCCATATTATGAGACAAAGTGGAATCTACAAAATTTGTATCTTATCTAGGTCAGTCCTGAGAATAATATAGAGATAATTTTGTTTTCTAAGCAGGAGCTGAGCATGTGAGTGCTGAAACTGTCTGAATGGGAGGTAAAAGACTGGTTGTTCTCTCTGCAAAGAACTTTATCACATTCTGGGTTTCTTTTGTAAATTTGATGAGGAATTTGAAATTGATGGGAACCACATCTTATGCTGTTATCTTATATGCATTTGTGCTAAACAATTTATTTTGCAGAAATGCCATAAAATCCCAGGTGAATTCTTTTCATGAAATATGTAAGTTCTGGAACCAGGGAAACACAATACCGACCTTTCTAGGGTTCTCCATGGTGTGTGGGGACAAATCAGGAAAAAGGCCATTGTTGCAATAGTAAAGAATGAATGGTTGGGTTCTTGGTGTTCTCGGAGCTGGTTTTTCTTCTTACTAACATTTCGTTACTGCATGGGGGAGTAAATTTTGCTTGGCTATTTATATATGGTGCATTGTGCTCTCAGCCTTGATTGGTGCTCAGTTGAAAATTGCTACTGTCAAGCTATGATTGAAATTAGGATTGCAATAAATAAGCAGGTCAGCTAACAACAGTTGTAAAATTAAGCGTAAAAATGGGCACAGGGTAAGTGTTAACCTTACTTTTCCTTATTATTTCTCTTTAGTACCAGATCTTCAGATTTGCTCCATTTTTATTTTCAGAAGTAAGCACGTCAAAGATGCATTTACACCTGCTAAATGGCACTTAAGATAGAGCCTTCAGCCTTTCGTAGAAGGAGTTGGGTCAGCCATAGATTTGTAGCATGTTAATGGTCTATTGTCAAAGGGACGCTCTTATGTTCAGTACATAGCATTAGGCTTGTAGAAAGTGCACAATGAACCTGGTTTATTAAGCCTGAAAAGAAGGTTCTGGGAGTGACAGAGCAGTACTACTATTACATTTTTGTTTGGATATGTGCACCGTCTTGACATTAAAGATGCAATAGAGCTAAAACCATCACAGCTCACTAAGTGCAAATGCAGTCTCTTTGCTGTGGAGTGGAAGCGTTTGCAAATAGCACAAGGATCTGTGTCCAGATCCATAGTAAGCTACAGAATTTCTTGCTCCCCAGTTCTTATTTTGTCCCATGGAGAGGATTAAACAGAGGCCCATATTGTTTGTTGATGAGGAAAGGAAGAATATTTTGCCTAATACACTAATTGGTTTGGAAACCTGAGTTTTCCTGGCTCAGGTGTTCTGAATCCACAGGTCTGGTTGGTTTGACATTTGTGGTGGTGTTATTAAAGACGTTGAAGCTCCTGCCACCACTTTTTGGGGCACTTTGAACTGGGGACAGAGGGTGATACTTGATGATGCCAAGAAGGTGAAAGAGAATTCTGTTTCCATTTACTTTGTGTCAACCACAAGGTCTTGGACTGATCTGTTGCGTATCTTGTGTGAATGCAGACTCAACCATACTCTGGGACTTCTGCCTTCCCATTCATATATTTAATCTATGTGTGGATAAGGTTTGAATGGGACCTGTAAACATTTTAGCCCTGTGTTAGGAATTTTTAAGATTCAGTCCACTGGTATGTACAGTTCAGAAACTGGATGAATCTTAGCTTCTGTTGGAAATGTTTTAATTAAGCTTATTTTGTGAGCAAGTTCCAAGAGAGCAAGCGTCAATGACTTGAGCTTATGTTATGTAATTTTTCTCTCTCTGTGTCTTTAGGATACTGTGTTGCCCCTGAGTCATTAGTGCTCCATAAAATGCATACTTTAGCTGGCATCTTTTCCTTCTACCTTGTCCCTGAAGCAACTGCATGAAGGGAACTCAGTCTCTGACTTTCTTTGTGCTATTTTTCAGAGAAATGTTAGAAAGACACCTTGTACTACATTGCACTGTGAATCTGCTCTTCTCACTGGCAATTATTTACAGGAAAATTTAGAATGTAACTGTGAGCAAGAGTCCCCTTGTTAAGTACTGAGAATTATATTCAAAGGGTAACATGAATGGGCTTGCAGAAGAAGAGAAAATTTTACGGGGGATTTTTTGAAATAATATTATATACTGCTAGAAGGCTATATTTTTCAGGAACTGTAGATTTCTTTGAAATAACATGGCCTAATTGAGGAGAGGAGATCTGCTAAAGAGGACTCGGAGTAACAAATAAGGTTGGCAAATTAAAAAAAAAGTCTGTACTTCTTTTTTCTTCTCTCAAAGAGGGCTCAAGGTCTAGAAGGGAACTTGTACCATTGCAGTTCCATGCTACTCATAACTTGTAAGAAGCCTGTAGAGAGACAAGACTCTGAAGAAACTGCATGGCAGAGGTGAAAAGAGCCCCTGGGCAGGACTGCTTTGAAGGCTACTGATTTGAGTACTTCAGTTTTGAACTGGAATCACAGAACAGGAGAAAATGAATATGTGAATACTCAGGCTTTGCCTGAGCCTACACCTCCTGCCTTAAATGACAGGCGTACAAAGTTTTGGAGGGGCCCTGTTTCTTCTTTGCCAGGTGTCGACTGGTTCATTGCAGTCCCTCCATTGATGGATTGGTAGAAACATTTCTGATTCAAGTGAAATTGGAGATTCTGCCTATAGTGTGCAATTCAAGCTTCATGTCTGCTGATCTTCAGTATGGCTATTATTTGCTGCTTTATTATTTCCAGTGCTTCCTTGATCTTACTTGTTTCTAGGTGATATTTTTGGTCTTTTTGTTCTTCAGTTTCTTTTCTCTCACCTGTTGTAGCTTGCTTGCATCTGATCTTAGCCTGGTGATCTTATTTTCCAACCCAATCTTCCATTTTGGTGGTGCACTGTTTTGTTTTTTTTCCCCCTTGTTCGTTGACTTTGAAATGAAAGCTATTCAGTTATAACTGCAGCTGTGCTGTACATCAGTTGGTTTGTTTCTTGCAGTGAGCTGGTACTTATATTTGATATTACGGTATTGGCAACTGTGGGATGAAGCTTTGAGGTGCAGAGATGACATGATTTACATGGTCCAGTTAGTTTATTTCTCCTTGAATCTTCATCCACTAGCCAAATAAACTTCTGTTCATGCATTGCACCATGGAGAAGCCTCTTCTGCACCTTCAAGTAGCTGACTAAACACTGGAAGTGACACAGAGGCCCTCAAATGAAGTGATATAGCCACTTCACTTGACTTTTAGAGCAAAGTTGCTTCAGAGAAGGGTTTTAGGTGAAACTTCGTTGAATTTGTTGGAAGATTTGCATAACCTTTATAGATTACTTTCATAACTGCAAATCCCATTTTGGTCAGAAATGTTGAATATGGATATTTAAATTGTCCTATTGCTTCTTTAGATCTTCCTTTAGACATGGAAGCCAGTTGGGGGACTTTGGGTCAGTCACTCCCTCTCAGACCAAATCAGCATTAGGCTCTGTGATAAGCCAAATGAAACACAAAAACCAAACCTTTGCATTGAACCCTTGTATCATGTACTGATAGCTTTACTGTAACAACTAGGTGAACACAGGGAACAGGAAGCAGACCCTCAACCAGGTAGGACAGAGTAAAATTGATTGATTGATTGATTGATTGATTATGTGCCATCAAGTTATCTAAAATCCTAAATTTGTATTCTCCTTTCTTTGCTTTTGCTTTTGCCCCAGTTTACTTTTGTTATGTTTAACCATTTTTTTAGCTTGATGTCTCCTTGTTTTGTTTCTTCAATAAAAAAAAAAGTAAAAAAGGAAACTGTTAAAAGAACTTTAAAAGCTAAAGCTAGTTTATACTTTGGGGCATGTTTTTGAAGTTTTTCATTTAATCTTTGAAAAGAAAGTGTAAATTGGTATTCAATTTATTTTTAAGAATTCAGTTTATTTCAGTGCAGACAAAAGGAAGCAAAGAACAAAATTCCAATAACTAGGTATCTATAGGCTATGTATATCTAGACCAGCCTTTCTCAACTGGGGGTTGTTAGGATTCCGTGAGAGGTTGTGATTGAAAATAAACAAGTTTAAAAAAAAAAATTCATGTGCTGCCTAATGCTAGCACACACAGTGGTGGGAATTTTTATGTGCCGTGACTCAACTGCACATCTGCCACTTTGATATTGTTGCAAACATTGTAAAACAAGGATTGTGTATGTTAGAACTAAGTTGTATTGTGAAGTTATATATTTTGATGATTTTTTTTAATGCAGGGTTCTCTGAAACCTGAAAATTATTTCAAGGATTCATCTAGTGTAAAAAAGATTGGGAAATCCTGATCTAGACATTGTAGTATGCACTTTTTTCCCTTCATTGACCAGTACCATTATGCTTGGATATCTTTGGAACTGGCTTCAGATGTGATGCAGACTTAGCATTCTCATCAACTCCCTGTATCAGTGAGCTCCATTTTCCATTTTTAGTTTCCTGTAATATTCAGCTCAATGCTCTTTTGGGTAATCCAAGACATTGTGAGAAGTGTAAACTGAAATATAACCTCTAAACTCAGCTAAATTCCATAGGGGGCCATTCCAGACTGGTGCCCACATGATGACTTTTAATCTCAGAGCTCATGAAATTAGATGGAATTCCTCTTCTGGAATTGAACAGAGAGTGAGGATCTTATTCTAGCAAGGGAATTCTGTGGTCAGAATATCTCTCCAAATGCCAACAGCACCCAGGGCAATTGCTTCTTCTATCAGATAGAAAGAGTGGCATGTTAGTGGTTGGTGAGGCACCTCCCTGGAAGGTACTGTGGAGTCAATGAATTTCAAGTCCGCCTGGTTCCCCAACATGAACAGGCATATAGATTAACAGGTTTAGATTAATTCCTTCCTTTCTTCAGTTATTCAACACTCTCTGCTAAAAGGAAATTACTTTGAGCATGCTTTATCCCTGCCATTTGCTCTAGCATCAAAATTATTCTGAAAAATAAAGCCATTGAAATAATTCCCAGCTCTGTTAAATAGCCTAATCCAGATTCAGGGAGCCAACCTGGTATAGTGGTTAAGGCTTCAGGCTAGAAACCAGGAGACTGTGATCAAATTCCTCTAGCATCTCTCACTGAAACTGAGAGTGGTGGAATATATGTGGAGCTGAAAAAAAGGCAAGGTTTTTCCCCACCCTAATAATTTAAAATGGAACGGCTATTTCAGATTTATTTAGAAGGTACCAATGGAAGCAAAATATTTTTTCTGTCTACTCCATCTAACCTTTTTATAGAAAATGGTATTAAATTACAGATTGTTTTCCTTTCTCACAAACAGACATATACGAGGAATTGGAACTTGTTCAATTGTGTAATGAGGAAGATTGGATGTGAACTCATGTAAGCGTTTGACTAAAAATTACTTTTGATATATAGAAATACAGTCCCTTCTGTTCTTTGTGCATCAGGGGTGTCTGGAAGGTGTGGTAAAAAAAGTGAAGATGACCACCGCAAAGTGTGAGACACCATTGTGACCTCCATCTTAACCATACCCTAGGGACACCCCCAATTGGCATCTGTTTCAAAAGCCCTAAGGTGGCTTTCATTCCTGGCTTCCTACTGCTTTCATGCTGGAAGTGCATTCTAATACATAGCTTGCACTTACCTGTGTCAGCACCTGATTAATTTCCTCCTTCCTTTTGCGTCTGCTCATAGTTTGCTCATAGATAGCTAACATCTAATTAATAATATAAAGGATGGGTTTCATCATTTCATTGTTATGACATTATTTCTTTTATTTAAAGGATTTATATGGCAGTACAACTCACGAGAAAGCGACTCCGGCTGGCAACTTCTATATATAATTTAAAAAGAAAAAGACAGTTAATTAATAATCAGCTGAGGTTGGTGGGCCTAGAGATGTCTGTTTCTATCTGTGCTTGTTACTCATCCTTATAGTTAAATGGCTAATTTTCCTCCCAGACAGATTGTTTCTAATGGTTTAGTGGGGGAAAAAAAACCAGTCCTTGATGTTCTGATTGTCATTCTTAGGGAATCAAATATTACACAGTGTTGAATTACTGAGTGATGTTGAATTAGAAGCTGAAGCCCACAAGATGTTTACCATGAGCCCCAAATCAAACTTGCACTTAAAAACAGTTTTATGCCTCTGTGCATTTATTTCTGTGGGTTCCTTTCCCTCACATTTTTTTGTCAGACATACATGACTGCCTGTTATCATCTTGAGTCAACAATTTGCAATAGCATTTTATGTATATCATTCTAAAAATATTATCCTTTGATGTTTTGTTCCCCCAAGTGAAAAGGGAAGAAAATGTAACATTCTGCAATACTTTTGTTCTTAGCATTCTAAGCATTCAAATCTCCTGTCTGAATTCTTAAATTGGGGATGTTTCATATTGTTCTACTTCTTTATACCTGGGATGTAGGTTCAGCTTTTCATGCTGTCATAAATAGGCAATGAAATAAAATAAAAATTTAGGAGCAAGCAGCAGGAATGCAAAAATAACACACGTAACACACATATGGTGACACAACAGACCTCCCCCTCCCTCATGTTCTTGCATCCTGATATCTGATGCCAGTAGAGAAACCGCGAGATCATGATGCATGGCTCATCATGCACTTCTCTCCTCCCATGCAGACACCACAAAGAGATCCTTCTCAAGAAGCAATAACCAGCTAGACAATCCATGCTGGTGATACAGAGCAAAGTTCCTTCAGGGTTGATATGTCAATCTGTGGAATCAGCCAGAAACCAAATAACAAAAATGGAACGTAATGAAGAAGTTCTAACATTCAATAAACAGAGCAGAAACAAGGAGAAGAGAGCCCAGAGGTTCCTGGGTAATAGGACCCTTCAGATCCTGCTGCAGAGTTTTGCATATCCCTCCCCCCCTTGAAAGAAACTCTGTCACTCAGATTGCTCCATCTTAGCTTCTCTGATAGCAATGACTCTGAAAGGAGGTGTTTGCAGAAATTCAAGGGAGTATTTAAAAAGGTTTTGCCTTTGCCACTTTCAAAGCTTCCTTGCCCCCAACCCTTGCAGACACACCTCAAGCATGGAAAGAATTATGCCAATACTAAAACTGGTGTAATTCTCTCTGCCTTTCTGAAGGAGTGGAGGTATCTTCAAGCTTGATCACTATGAGTGTAGTAGTGCCTGGCAGTCCTGCTGTTGAGTTGCTACCAGTTCTTCATCATTGTACCAGGACTGTATGGCAGTAACTGCTTCTTTGAATTCTTATCAGCTCCTTCTTGTGTCATCAGTGATAGCATCTATCTTGTCTTCTGTCAGCCTTTGATTTTTCTAAACATCAGCTTGTTCTATGATTTTTGCCTTTGCACTAAGTGTTCGAGACTTAGGTTATTAGTAAACAGTCTGGTTTCATTTCATCTCCTATAATTGATATGCTATCTTTTTATTGGGGGTGGAGGGGATTGTACTGACAAGGTGTTACAAATCATAGAAGTGTTCAGTATTAGCTTCCTTGCAACTGTAGTTGGAACATGGATTTGGGTCACTGTAATCTTGAATTGAGATAGTTCTATCATACTGGGGATTTTACCAAGCACCTTCCTTGACACCCTTTTGTTAAAAGTGGCAGCTACTCCGTTTCTGCTATGATTTTCTTTTTCACTGTAAATTTAATGTTCTTCTGATGCGATGTGATCATCTAAGACCATTTCAGCTCACTCATTTCCAGAATGTCAATGTTCAGTCTTGAACTATCTAGTCTAACAACATGAAGTTTACGTTGGTTTATAGTTCTGGCATTCCACAAACCAAGGCCACACTTTTCTTTCAGCTCTTCATACATTAACAGTTCTATGTCCTTTCAGCTTTAATTTAGCCACATCATAAATATCAGTATTACTCATACTTACCTTCTGTTTTTCCCCAGTACATTGTTGAATACTTTCTAACCTGGTGAGGAAGATTATGTTCCAGTATCCTACTGACACTGTCTTGTTGTGAATACTAGTTTCTTGGCAGAATATTATAGGTTTTTTTTCTCCCAGTGGATCATACTTAATCCAATCTCTTGTCAATGGCCTTCTATTGCAGACAACTTTTCTGTGAATGGGCATTTCCTACAGTATACTTCATAGTATTATTGGGACAGTCTCCTTGAAGTCATTACTTAGACAGTAGAAATTTATCTAGTAAAGGTCTCCTTATGCATCTCTTGCTGTATTGTGGCCACTAAAAACCTTGACAAGGAGATGGAACATGTAATTTACCTGGGAAGGATAAATTAGATGTTCTCTTTAAGCTTCAGATCAGATAGGTGGAGAGGAAAGAAGTTACTGAAGTCTGTTTCTCAACCCCTTTGTTACTGTTGAGGTTAAAGCCAATATCTCGAATTAAATTTCAAGGGAAGCCTGTGTAGATGATGAAAGAAGCTCCTCTTCCAAATTTGGGCTGCTTTGTTGATCTCATCCTAATTACTGGACTATCTTTAGGGCACACGTAGTGTGATTATGGTGGCAGAAGCTGGGTGGACACAGGTATGTAGAAGTGTTACACTGCTTTTTCCAACACAGTGAAGGGCAGTTAAAGTCTTACTTGGGCATTAAAAAATGAGGGTATATCACAAAGGCATTCTGATAAACCCCCACCCCCAATCCCATGACATCACTGTCTGCAGGACCAGACCAGATGTCAGCACAGAAAATGTCGTCATGTGTACAGTTGTGCAATGGAAGGAATCCCTTGGCCCCCAGGTACGATTCTAGAAGATCAGCAGAATACTACATACACTATATGCTTCCTCTCACTATCGTTATGGATAGTTTGCTTTCAAGATGTCTTCAGGAAATAAAACCGTAACAGTGCTGATGTATCTACAGGTACAAGAAAATGCTGAATAGATCATTGTATGTGCAGCCTCCACATACAGTACATTGGAAATATCTACTTGAAGTATACTAAAGCACCAAGATTTTATTTATTTTTGTTTCCTGGGGTTTATATGCCATTCCAATCCAGCAGGATTCTGAGACGGAGGTAACACCTTTTTAAAGTGTAGGTTGGATTTTCCTATCTTACACAATCATGTACACATTGCACACTTTTTTATATCAAATGAAGGAACCGGAGAGAGATCTGTTGTTAGGTGGAAGTAAAACGAGATACATAAAAGTAGTTTCTAATTTATATGCAATGTAAGCATAATTATCTTAATCAGTCAGGGAAATTACATCAGCTATTAATTGGCCAAATAATGTATAATAGCCATGACAAGAGGGAGGGAGGGAGGGAGGGAAGGAAGGAAGGAAGGAAGGAAGGAAGGAAGGAAGGAAGGAAGGAAGGAAGGAAAATTCTCGTGTGATTTTTGCCTGGGCATATTGTTTCTCCCCAATTCTGTTCCTGAGTTAAGATTAGGTGCATTAAATGTTTCTTTCCATCTTTTCTGCAGGCAGTTGCTCGGAATAGAAACAAAGATACCATTTATTTCCAGAGAGCCTTTTAAAGGATATAACCATTGCATTAATATATCATGAGTTAATCCTGATTAATGGTACAAGAGAGAATCTGATTGCAACTAATTAGGTAACACTGATATTCTGAGTAGCGGTATCACTTTCCCCGACCAAAGCATTTGCCCTGGGAAAGATAAAGGGGAGGAAAACATGGCATAAAAGGGCAGTGCTAGCAATCTGTTCAGTCAGGGCCTCTCTTTCAGCTCCACAACAAAGAGCATGTGCTGAAATTACTCATTAAGCTAAATTTTTGATAGGAAAGAGAGTTTCCAACTGAACAACATTCCGAATGTGTAAGGGATAATAATTTAAAAAAACAGCAATTAAAATTCCAATACAATCACATGGCCTTTGATAGAGCAGGAACATGATCAGGAACTTGATGAAGGTCATCAAGTTCCTGATGTTCCTGCTCTATCAAAGGCCATGTGATTGTATTGGAATTTTAATTGGTGTTTTTTGGGGGCTACAACTCCCATAATCCTTGCCACTGACAATACTGGGTGGGTCAGATGAAAGCCAAAGCCTAAAACTTTTGGAGGACACCCCCTGTTGCATAACACTCATCCAAGATTTTAGAAGTGAAGGAAGAGAAGTCTGAGAGAAAATAGGACCTCTTATGGTTATCAGGTGATCAGTGCTGGGATATGATTAGATGTGTGAAATGTTTGAAATGTGCCTTGGAGATGAACTGTTACAAAAAATCAGCTGCATTTAGCTTGCTTCTCCAAGCCAAAGGATCTGCTCAGAAAAAGCCTGCTCATTGCATCTTTTTCTTTCAAAAAGTGGAGAAGCAAAGCAAATGCATGACAGAAGAATTGGAGCATCAATCCTCCCTACTCCCTTTTGTGTTCAGTATTCAAATGGACAAGCTGCAAAAACCAGGGGATCACAGGCATCCAAGTTTTCCTAATTTTAAGCTGAAGCTGAGAAGCTTTTCAGGGATTAAAAAACCGCTTTCTATTTGAGACAGGGATTAGCAAATAGACAAAGGTTGCTTGCTTTCTAACTTGGACCTTCAGCAGATGAAGCATGAATTTCTGCCTTTTGGCATAATCTCTTAAATAGCATGCATAGGCCAGGAGAAGCAGAACACTTAACTATATTGTCCAGCTTGGTGTGAAGTTCCTGCTCGATGCATGAAATTATCCCCAACACAAGGAAGAATGGGAACAACTCTTCTTTAGGAATCTCACTAACTGGTTGCTATTTTTAGACAGTGTTTGCTGGGGTGACTGCAAGAGTAAGAAATTGTCCAGTTATGAAGTGTGGGTTTGCACTATACTTGTTCTATTCTTACCAATGTTTGAGGGAGATTTCATGCAACCTAGAATACTCATTCCTCTTTTGATAGCTAGACTTCTATAAGTAGGCCATCAACACATAAAGCATGGTGCTGGGTGAAGAAAAGTCTCCCTCAGTTTGAGCTTGACAACTTCTGACTACATGGACACTGCCATGGCTTTTTCTTGACCCCAAGAGGGAAACACCTTGCTGTCACTTTCTTCTGTGATGTTTTTATAACTATCCAGTGTACCCCACAGTGCCGGGCAAGGCCATTCCCACCAAAAGCCAGGTTTTGCGGTTTTGGTCAATGGTGCTTCTGTAGGGGAATGTATCAATGCATATAGAAAAGGGGCAGTGATTGCAATGCAACACTAAAACATTGCTTTTATCAGTCTGGCCCTTCATCTTCACCCACCCTTCAGATGTTGCTGGTTGTGGGGCTTCCTTATTGTTTACCATCAGAACACCAATCAGGTGTGTGTGTGTCTTTGTGTGGGGCTGTGCATGAGAGAGAGAAAGTTTAGTTTAGTTTAGTTTAGTTTAGTTTAGTTTAGTTTAGTTTAGTTTAGTTTAGTTTTCTTGAGATCACACATGGTTGGGTAGGTGCTGCCATCTTCTATGACATGGTTTAGAATGCAGAGATCAATTACTTTGGAAACTTCTCCTCCTCCTCCTCCTCCTTGAAGAGCAGCGCTCTAGCCTATATGGCTGTGAAATACTACATCCGATAATGACAGCATATGTTTAGATTTAATCAACAGAAATAATAGAGAATGGATATTTATTTTAAAGTCTGCAAGAAGAGATAATAAAGCATCAAGCAGGAATATAGCTTCTGATTTTTTTAAAAAAAAAGTCTAATTAATGCATTTAATTTTCTTTGATTAAACCACCATTAGCAAATTATTAGCAAGAACAGCTGGGTGGGCTGTTAATAATGTTTTTAATTCATAGTTAAAATATGTGGTTTGTGTACTTGTGAAGCCAAATTTAAATATTATTTTTTAAAAAAACAATTCTTCTAAAAACAACTTGCTTTACAAGGGCCTCTGTCGCCATCTTGTGTCCAGCTACATTGCCCTGTCAGAAATAACTACAGAGAAGAAACTTTAAAACGTAAATCCACGCATACACAAGAGACTACTTGTTGAGAAGGAATGGCATTTTTGATCGTGGGTTTTAATGTCTGAAGGTCATCAGTGGAGAAATTTCATATGGCTAAAAAAAAATTCATTTTTCATATGAATGCCTCAGCATTCTAAAATGTCTTCCTAAGAGGGATAAAAAGTCATGGTTATTTTTTAAAAGAAATTGGAAGAAAGTGTTTGTCTATTATAAGCTATAAAACAAGGATATCCCTTCCTTCCTTCCTTCCTTCCTTCCTTCCTTCCTTCCTTCCTTCCTTCCTTCCTCACAATAGCAGGCTGAGCTATGAGAGAGTGGCTGACTGACCCCAATTCACCCAGTGGCTAATAGTGGATTTAAACTTGAATCTGTGCAGTCCTACTTCACTGCCATACTGACTCTCTAATTAATACATATTTTATGTACTGGTGCTTTGCTTTAGTCTGGTTGCAAAATATCCTGCTTAGCTTGCTGGAAAAGGAGAGAAGGTAGTGCTTACAAAACTTTCAGTCTAATCAACAGGATCACACAAAGGAGCTGAGTTTACTTTAAGCCGCTTATACATTAGCGATCAGCAAGAAAACTGCTTGCAAGGGTCAGCTCTGTCCAGTACCATCAGTTGAACAAAGCTGATAATTAACATAAGAACTGCCTTGATTATATTCATTACATTGCAGAAAGGGTGGGACCAGAAGCTTTCAAACACAAGAAGTTGAACCTTTTGTAGGCTGAGAATTTGGTAACTTACTACTGTAAAGTCTTGGACTCTCTATCCCTTTTAGATATATCAGGGTGCAGTTGTATGCAAAGTTCAGGCATCTTGGTCAGATTGTATGCTTCAATGAGTCCCTAAGGCAACAGAAGAGGACCTCTATAAAATCAAGCATGGTATCTTTCTGCAAATTTGAATGCACACGGAGGATTTTATTCCCCATCATTTACAACTTCAGAATAAGGAAATAATGAATATGCAGAAGTTTAGACACCCTTTTGAACAGGGTTTCGTAATACTTGCCACAGCGTGATGGGGTTCGTTTATGAACTAGAGGTGTGCTTCTTTGCAAAGGTGGCAGTGGACATGGAAACACACAATAGTGGAGGATTTTATTTATTTATTTATTTTTTATCCGCACTCAGTCGTTACTGACTCTACGGTGACTGCTTGGATGAGTCCTTGCAGTTTTCAAGGCAAGGTGTTTTTCAGCAGTGGTTTGCCAATGCCTCCTTCCTAGAGCAGAGCCCAGCTGGCGAGCACAGGAGGCGCGGTTTCCGTTGCTTCGTGCCTTTTTCGGGTGTGCGCAGCTTCCACGCTACCAGCAACTACTCCCAACTCCTTTTGCAAGGTGCTGCCAGCATTTTTCCTCCCACCGGAGTGAGAGTCCCCATTTATCTACTCACGTGAGTTTTCGAACTGTTGGGTTGACAGGAGCTGGGGAGGACGCAGGAGCTCGCTCTGCTGTGTGGAGCTGGGCTCGAACCGCTGAAGTGTCGACCATTTCTGGCCAGCAACTTTCAGTATCATTAAGCCGCTGTGCCACCACGTCCCCTGGAGGCTTTTATATACTTTTTCCTATATATAGTTATTTACAGCAGGTATTTACAACCAGGCTGAACAATACAGTCCTCTCTTTCTCCAATTTTTGGTTAGACCAGTAGCCATGTCCTGCAGCAATTGAGAAGGTGGAGGTCCCCCCAGGATCTAATCCCCAACACCTTGCTACGCCAATGGGAGTGCTGATTCAAAATCTCCCCACGCCAGCCGGGCAAGCGGCTAGGTCAGCTCATCAGGCCTCATGACAGCGTGGCTGCCTTTCACAATCAGGACTGGGCTGTTTTAATTCACTCCAGTGGCTGGCTCCAGTGCCAGCAGAATAGCAACCATGCCAGGCTGCTATGCCATGTGCCACAGTTCTTCTGTTTTGTTTTATTTCCTGTATTTGTTAACTGCCCCAGTCTTATAACTCTGGAACATGTACAACAATGTGAAGCAAACCAGAAACAATGCAAACATAAAATATTAATCGATGTAAAAAGGAGACCCTTTAAAGATGCATGATGCCCATGTTAATTTGGAATTCTCTGAGTTGTAGTCCAAATATATCTGGAAGATCCTAGGTTGGGATATGCTGAATCCTGCACATGATTAATTCCATTTTGTTTTTCCAGGGCAAAGGCCCAGAAGCTGTGGCCTGGGTTTTTTATTTGTCATTTTTGATGACGTCTTCTAGAAAATCAGAATCTTATGGTTGCAATCTCCCTTTTAAAAATGTTATGAAAATTGATTGATTTTTCTGTCAATTCTTATCACCATCAGTGCATCTCTATATCTTTTCCAAAGCCTTCATTGCCATCCTACCACATGCTATTGCACAGAATATTTCCTGATGGGTTCCTTTACTGTTGCTAATTGATCCTAAAGGGCAGCCACTATCCATCAGTTCAATGTCTTTATTATCAATTATAAGGTGGTTTCTGTACCTGTTGTTACTACTTTGGTCTTTTTTATATTTAATCTATTTTTCACTGTGGTCCTTGACTTTCATTACTAGTGCTTGGAGATCATTGCATTTGGAGATGGTCAGAACAGACTTAGTGAAATAAATAGAGGTTGAGATAATCCAGGTGACTCATCCCCATTCCTTCACACTGTACATCTTTGAACAACACTGAATAAGTTTGCAGCTTCACATAAGATTCCTTCTCATTGATTGTGTCCTTGAACTAACATCAAGAGTAAAAGACAGAGACTTCCTTTGTAAAGGTTGGGCAAAGGTGCACATTTGCAGCTGAGAGATACAGTATCTCTGTGGTATTATGTTATTATCTACAGTATGATCTTCATATCTTCTCAACACATAGTTACTTGGCAATTCATTTTTTTTCCTTTTTAATTCCCTCCTTATATCTGTGTTTTGAAGGGCCATGAGACATCAAAACTGAGAGGTTTTCAGGCACAACTTAATATATAAATGAACACAAATACATATATCAACTGACATGCATTTGAGTTGAGGCCATTTATAATTTATACAAATATATGTATGAATAAATAACATGTGTATATGTCTCTCTATATCTACAGTATATATTTATAGATGTATGAATTTCCATCATGGCCTTTGGGATGAGCAACATTATGCAAAATGCAGAAAGGGAGTAATAAATAGTACGCAAAAGAAATTAAAGGTATGAATTAAGAGAAAAGGAAAATAATGCTAAATGTAATTTAAATTGACAGCATTCAACATACCCGTGCACTCATTTCTGTCCTTGCTTCCATCATATTCAGAGGCTATCTTTAACAAACAAACAAACAAACAAAAAATATTTTTAATGATCTCATTAACTCCATCCAACCTTGAACTTCTTGGTCTTTGCCTTCCTCTCACCTCATTCACACACTCTTTGTATATTCGTTTTCATATTCAGTCCTTATTCATTTTGTCTCTATCATCAAACTCCTTAACATACTTCTTTCAGACTCACCTTTCACTTTTGTATTCGTTACATATTCGTTCTCTACCTATTCATTCTTAACTCTCCTTACCTCTTCTTCTTTCACCCACATGCAGAACTCAGGTATCTCACTTTCACTGTATTCAACTTGTTTTATGTTTCTCCTGACAGAGCCAACTCCCACACCCATATAACCAAGTGGGCAAGAGCACTGTCTTATATACAGACATTTCTGCTTCCTTTGACAATCATTACTCGAAACAAATCGCATCTTATTCATACCAACAATAACACCTTCCCAACCTAATTTTACTTGTAGATTTTAATTACAACAAAATGAGAAACTAGAATGTTGCAAAGCAAACACCGACCTTAAGGATAACTGACATTCCAAACAGAGTCTCTGGGTGTTGCATTTACCCACAAGAATTCTTAAAAAGCTGAATACTTTGTCAGGCTTTCTGGAATGGGTTTTTTGTGATTGGTCATACCCACGACAACAGCCACTTTGTGAAAGTCCCAATAACATTTATCAAAATTTGTTTGTTTAGAGAATTTATATGGCTGCCCATCTTAAAAACATAACCCTGGGAGGCTGACAAGAATTGTCTATCTATCTATGTGTCTCTCTGTCTGTCTGTCCATCTATCTATCCCTACCTACCTAGAAAGACAAATACAAAATTAAAAATAATCATAATACTAAGGATTTATAAAAACAGAGTACAACCTATCTTGGGCTCAGCTAACATCCCAGCCCAGGAAGGCTAGGAGGATTGGGGTCCTCCAGAACTCATGAGGGAGGTTGTTCCATAAGGCAGGCATGACAACCAGGAAGGCACATCTTTTGAGTTCTGAAGATGGCCCTGTTTAATACAGGGGACCTGGAGTGTGCCCACCTTGCTGGATCTGGTGGGATGGTCAGAAACCTGGCCAAGTAAATCCCAAATGTTCCTCAAAAAAATGGGAATCCATGCAATAACTGATATTTGCTTTGAAAGGTCATGCCTATCTGAAGACCTAATTTTCTTAGCCTTTTAAAATGCAACTTTTCTTGTAATAACAAGAATACAGATAAGAGAACAGTGTAAAACTGTATGATAAAAACTCAGCAATCACAATACTAATGAATTGGCTCCTCTTCATTATAAGTTATCAGATGTATGTAATCTAGCAATTAAAAATGTAGATACAACTTCCTTTGTTCCTGTATGTTCCCGATTTTACAGAATTGTGAATGAAAAAGAAGCTGAAACCTCCTGGTAGTTCTTAGTCTGGGAATGCAGAAGGACAAGGAGACTATAAAATCATGCCAGCCTTAGATAACATAGAAAGAGTTTTTCTCCCTCTCTCACACTGATAGAGGTTGAGATCATTCATTGAAATTAAGTACAGCGAGATGTAATACTGAAAGAAGAAAATACTTTTTTTTTTTTTTTGCATAGCACATAGTTAAATTGTTGGAATATGCTGCCAGCTGTTTTGAGAGTGGAAGCCAATTTGGATGGATTTAAAAGGAGTCTGGGTTGATTCACAGAGGAACAGGCTCTCAGGAGCTGCTAATATTGATGGCTGTTTACTACTTCCTGAATTATAGACAGTATATTTTAAAGGAAGGGAGCTGTTGGCATCTAGTCTGGCATGTGAACTTCCCAAATGCATTAAATTGGCCACTGTAGAATGCTGGACTGGGGTTACCAGATATTAGGTTGCACAAATCCAGATAAATATTATGTAGATGGTTAGAGCTGTGTTTGTCGTTTTATTGCTATCCATTTTTTTTTTTAATCTGCGCTCGGTCATTACTGACTCTGCAGTGACTGCTTGGACGAGTCCTTGCA